>CAVNYN010218944.1:1023-57930 GCA_963692815.1 Nyctanthes arbor-tristis
AATTGGAGGTTGTATTGAATTTTTGGAGAAAGAGAAATAAACAAAATAAAAAAGGGATGAATCCATGCTTTCCATGCTGCTACAATGGCAGGGATTAAATTTGGTCATGAAATGAAGAACAAGGTGCTAGCAACCCCCCACTCCGCCAACACCCCCCCAAAAAAAAAAAAAAAAAAAAAAAGAAGAAAACTGCAAAAGGAGATGACTGATGGGGGAAATTTTAAATCATGACAAATGTGGTAGAAGAAGAAAAAAATTATGTAGAATATAACTAAGGTCCTTAATGTAATTAAATTTAAAGATACGCACTTTGTCCCAAATATATCATCCACTTTTCTTTTTCACAACGATTAAGAATTCTATTGGAAGACACATTTTGTAATCCTCCTAATTTACCCTTATTTAATTAGCAGAATTCAAAATTGATAGTTATAACTAAGTATTAAATAAGGGTAGATTAGTAAAGTGGTGTAAATTAGACTTTCCAATATAAAAACGGAACTATATGTTTGGGACAACCCAAAAATGAAAATTGGACCACATTTTCAGGGCAGAGAGAGTATTTTATAAATAAAAACGTGTGGTGTAAGTAATACAAAGTTAGCGGCAATATAATTGCCCTTCTTTTTCCTTTTCATTGTCTTGTCAATATATTATATGGGCATTAAAATTGGATCCAAGCGTCTGTGAGGCCCCAATGATCTCTTGTTTGTTTCTTGTAGGAATGGAGAGCTAGGCTGCTAATGGAACAGTCATCTGCTATTAAGTGCCCTTCAATTGCATACCATCTAGCTGGCACCAAGAAGATTCAGCAAGAGCTTGCCAAACCAAATGTGCTAGAAAGGTAGTGTTTGACATTCTGATGCTCTTTTTCAACTTTTGCTGTTCTGAATTGTATTCTAACGTGGAAGAGGATATGCATGTTTGGTTTTATATCCTGTGGTTGATGTGAATCATTGGATGTTGACTTTCAGTATATTCTCAAAAAAGGTAATGTTCCTTCTTTGTGCTTGAAGGCTTCCGAACAGTATGTTCAATTGAAATAATTGGCGCTATTTATCTGCACTCTCTTTTTCACAAGTCTACTGGGAGATTAGCTGTATCTATACCTTCAGTGTCTTGGTTAAGTTTTCCATGGCTTCATGAGCAGATATCTTGAAAACAAAGATGATATTGCCAAACTGCGAAAATGTTTTGCCGGTTTATGGAGTCTGGAGGACTCCAACATTGTCAAGGATGCTATTGAGAAACCTGAATTATATGTAATGAAGCCTCAGAGAGAAGGAGGAGGTCAGACGTTATATTGTCACTGCAAGTCAATATTATTTGCTAAATTATCATTGACAGTTGTTATCTATCTCACTTCAGGGAACAACATCTACGGTGATGATGTGAGAGACGCCCTAATTAGAATGGAGATGGGAACCATGGATGAAGATGCAGCTTACATTCTCATGCAAAGAATATTTCCTACTGTTTCTTGGGCTATTCTAATGCGACAAGGCATTTCTAGAAAAGATCTTGTCATTTCGGAACTCGGTGTGTATGCGGCATACTTAAGGTAACACCACATTTACAGTGACCTGCACATTGCTTATAATTCCAAGGGTTCTACCCTGAGAAGAACATACATTAAAAGGAAGAACACTAAGGGCCTTCTGTCTTCTTTAGTTTTTAGTTTTCAGTTTTGAGATTAAAACACTCAAGATGACATTTTCTTCACAAAAATTTTCCTTATTTTCTGATCTGTATTTTCAAAAATAGAAAAGCAAGCGGATTTTCCGAGTTCTAAATTAATTCAAAACTACAAATAGCCTGGAAAAGGTTAGGAGAACGACCCTAAACATTTTTGGAGTCGAGTTCCCCAACAAAAACTAAAAGTTTCCATCTTCACCCCACCCCACCCCCAGTCTTCTTCACATTTTTTTTTTAATATGATTGTTGAATATACATACATACAGGAACAAGAATAAAGTGATAATGAATGAAGAATGTGGTTACTTGATGAGGACGAAGGTATCTTCCTCGAATGAAGGTGGGGTTGCTGCTGGCTTTGCAGTTTTAGATAGCATCTACTTAGTTTAGTTTCTGATGGAGTAATAGATCGAGCATTGGCTTATTTGGAAACATGATCGAGGAAAAGGGTGACGAAGAATTGTTCTTGAACATTCATCCTTTTTACGTTTCTGCTGCGTGAGCTTCATTCGGATAGTCAGATAGATGCCAAATATGTTGACCGTTGCTGTTTGGTAGAACACTTGAAGATAGAGGGATGTCAAAGCCAATTTCTTCATACCTGGTGCTCTATCGTATTCATCATATCTGGGCTTGACGAATAATTTGTAATATTTTTGGGTCAATAGCTCAACCTTCAATTCAATTACGGATTAACATGTGTTTTGTATTCATGAGTGAAGACGATCACTCATTGTCTTATACATGAGAAACCATGGTCAATGTCGGGGCAAAGTTTAGTATTCCAGGTGTACCTTATTGCGGTACTCTAGGCTAATGAGGAATCTACTAACGTCAAAAAACTAAGTGTGGGTTACTGATTGATCTAGGCTATCCTAACAGGTATTCTTGGAGTATTGGATTTTTTTTTCCAATGTTGGAGCCATGAATCTCCTCTTAAACTAAAGAGCTACGAAATGTGGCCTTAAAAAGCTATGATTGGTTTTCCATGCGTTTTCACGATGGGTGTACAAATTTTGTATGCTCTATATGTATAAACAGGATGTCAGTTCTGTTTTCTCCTCTTTAGAAAAAATTGAAAATATTTTTTAGTCAAATGGTATTTTTTTTTTTTGTTTGGTCTTCTCCAATTTATTTAAATTTAATTTAATGTACAAAAATTATTTTGATCCATTTTTTCTGAACTGAATTAAATAGTAAATATTCTAAATTTTTCATATAAATCAACTATATCTTGTTTTTTTTTTAAAAAAAAAAAAAGCCTAGATATTAATGATAATTTTCTTAACGGGGAAGTCTTGAAAATATTAAACTTCACTTACATCTATATCATATAAAGAGTGATGTTACATGTACAGATGAGAGTACAAATAGGTTTACAGATAGAGAATAAGATTATAGGAATAAGATTATAATCTTACCTATGTATTCTCTCTTTCTTTTATTATATAATATGTGGAGAAATTATAATTTCACATTTTTTCTGTTAATACATCTGTACACTTTTCTATACAAGACAGATGAGAGTACAAATAGGTTTACAGATAGGGAATAAGATTATAGGAATAAGATTATAATCTTACCTATGTATTCTCTCTTTCTTTTATTACATAATATGTGGAGAAATTATAATTTCACATTTTTTCTGTTAATACATCTGTACACTTTTCTATACAAGTAAATTAATCCTAATATAAATACTCAATATTTTCTTTTCGGTTCAATTTGATTTACAGGTTTTCATTTTAGTGCTTGTTTTCTACCCACTATTTTCTCAATTTATAATTTCATCTGTCATTAATTTGATAATTGCTTAATTACAATCACATACTTATCTATACAAGTAGATTAATCCTAATATAAATGCTCAATATTTTCTTTTCAGTTCAATTTGATTTACAGGTTTCCATTTTAGTGCTTGTTTGATACCCATTATTTTCTCAATTTATAATTTCACATGCCATTGATTTGATAACTGTTTAATTACAACTAGATGTTTCAAACTTTTTTACATTTTCAATACACATTCTACCACTCTCATTATAATTTCCCCAAATTTGATCAAATAATGAGCATCAAACAAGCTCCTAGTAAAATCCTTAAACTGAAATTCACTATATAATGTATATTTTTCTAAGTTGTCTGAAGACTACATTGAGTAACATATTTTTTCTGATTTGTTCACTACGTGCATGCTTTATCTTTGCACTACAGCGCACTACTGGAAAGTCAAGTTCGGTCTATCAGATTGGCATTCAACTTGGTTATTGAATTAATCACAGCCACACGATTAGCTATTATAGTTTGTCTTTTGCTCACCTATCAACTACATTATTTTTGGTTTTCATTAAATTGACATAGAACACATTGTATATTTACATTTTATATCTAATTTGATTTGAAGTATTACTCTTTGAATTTATGGATTACAAGGAATACATGTGTTACTACTCTTGTACGTAGCATGATTGGACATTTAGCTCTTTAGTATCTGCCGACTGGAAAATCATCGGAGAAAACTGATGTATGGGTATGGAATTATGCTTCTTGAGCTAAAAACAGGCAGCATCTATTTGATCTAGCTCGCCTTGCAAATGACGATGACATCATGTTGTTTGATTGGGTGAAAAGACTTCTCAAATAAAAGAAGTTCAGAACAATTATCTAGGCTAAGGCGGAGCAGCTAATTCAAGTTGCTTTGCTATGCACTCGAAGTTTTTCGATGGAAAGGCCTAATATGTGCGAAGTGTTGAGAATGTTGGAAGGTGATTGTTTGACAAAGCATTGGAATGAGTGGTAGAAAGTTGAAGTTCTTCGCCAAGAGGTCCCACTTGCTCCGCTTGTAATTTCTGATTTGATTGTCGACTCAATAGATTTACATGCAGTGAAGTTATCAGGTCCAAGGTGAACCAGTCAATGAGAATGTTTTGGCTTTTTATAATGAGTCTTGCTATTTGTGGGTAATAATTCAGGAAATCCTTTACACAATAGGATAAATTCATTGTCGTATTCTTAAATTATTTTTCCTTAATTACACAACACACGGGGTAACATTGTGACCCCTCATGTTGTAAAAGATTGTCTAAACGATTAGATATAAATAATATTTTCCTTCTATAATTGTGCATAGGAATTTGTAAAGACGTGATGAATTAATTGCATAGAGAATCAGTTTTCTTTATTTTTTATTTTTCATTTTTTCTCCTTTTGGGTCCAGACGTATAGAATCAGTTAGCACAACTCATAATTGATATCTTATGGTGAAAAAATAGTGAAATGGTTCAAATTGTAATAACTGAAATTTTTACTTTATTTTTTTAATCTCTGTTTTCTGGCCATGAAATTAGTGACGTCAATATTTAATTAATTACCCAAAAGGCTTTCAATTTACGCTGAAAATAGATAGGGAAAATTACGCCAATTACTGCCAAATATTTGGTCTTTTGAAAAAGACGTCCAAAAATGCCAAGGAGGGGGGATGCAGTAAAAGTACGGCGGTTATGGGTCAACCTACTGATATTGGGCCATATATTGCTGCGAAGTTTGGCAGGCATGTTGCTTGATGGGTTTTTCACCGCTTTGGTCTATTATTATTATTGTTGTTGTTGTTGTTGTTGTTGTTGTTGCTGCTGCTGCTGCTTATTGGGCTTCTCACTGCTTTGGTCTATTATTATTATTATTATTATTATTATTATTATTATTATTATTATTCATTCATTCACCATTTTATTTATATCCTTAATTTTTAAAGTCACATTGAATTTAAAAAATCGTGTAAATGAGCTCTAGAAAAGTCATTATGCTACTTTTTAAAACAAAAAGTTACACCTAACGTGATTTTTGTATAAATTTATGATTTTGACTTGTATGTGACTTTTTAATTGAAAAAATTGCATGGAATGTAACTTTTTTACAAACAATTAATTATTATGTAACTTTTCTAAATAAAAAGTTACACGACACACAATTTTTGTATAAACCTATGATTTCAACTATATGCGACTTTTTAATTGAAAAAGTTACATGTGATGTAACTTTTTAAAACTGACTCTACGTCACATGTGAAACAATCATTATGCGATTTGTTAAAATAAAAAGTTACATGAAATGTAATTTTTAATGTACATGTAGGATTTTGATTTTTATGTGACTTTTTAAATGGAAAAGTTACATGTAATGTGACTTTTTACAGTTAACTATAAATAACATATGGAGCGAATGTGAAATAATCATTACGTAATTTTTTAAAACAAAAAATTACACGACACCCAATTTTTTTGTAAATGTAGGATTTCAATCTCTATATACATGAAAAAGTTACATGTAATGTGACTTTTTACATTTGACTCCAAGTCACATATGGAGTGAATGTGAAATAATCATAGACTTTTTAAAATAAAAAGTTACATGACACTCAATTTTTTGTGTAAGTCTATAATTTTAATTTGTACGTGTCTTTTTAATTGAAAAAGTTACAAAGAACGTCGCATTTTACAATTGACTCTTAGTCACGTATATAGTAAATGCCAATAATTGTTATGTGACTATATTTATGTCTCAGTTAAAAAATTCGTGAAAAATTTTAATCATTAAGTATTTTCTAAAAAAGAAAAAAAAAAGAAATGCTAATAAGATGGGTGGCATGATTTAGGAAACGATGAGCAGTTCTGCAATCTCTAATACTATGGCCGTATTTTAGTTAAATCTTCAAGTGAATTTATTTTGACCGTAAATTTCAAATTTTAATGCAATTGTGGGGTATTTTTCTAAATAGCCCAAATAGATATTATATTATGTGTTTCAATTCATTAATACGTCGATGATAAAAGCTCCTTGACACATTTCTTTCATTCTATACTAATTTTGAATTTTAGTACCCAATTTTTTTTGTTGTGACTTGGACTAAAATAGTATTCTCAGCCAACATATAAATTTTGCACATTAGTTAATAAATTCTAAATGGTTATTTTTTTTACTATATTTTTACTTGTGCATCGCATGGGTGTTAAACTAGTTAAATATTTATAACAAACTAAATTTTATAAAATTTAGAACAAACTAAATTAAAGGTTTATTACTCCCTCATCTCATAAAAATAGGCGCAGCTTCTATTTTTATTTGTTTCAAATTATAGTCTATTTGTATAAACAATGGTAAAGATAATAATTTCTTTTCCAAATAGTCTACTTAATGACTATGTTGACTAAATACAAGAGTGATTTAATATTAAATAAGGACATATTAGGGAATTAATTGTAAATTTTGTATTTCTAATTATATTAATTCGCATTTCCTAATCTATGCTAAAAATTGATATGAGTATATTTTTATGGGACGGATGGAATATTATTTTATTAGTCTACAAATTTCTAGGCAAATAAATATATATGTCAAGATGGTTTCTATATATATATATATATATATATACATAAAAGACCTTTGGCAAGGGTTTGGTTCCCTCCTCTACAATCTATTTGTAGTGTGAATATACATATATATTTTTCCATCCCAACATTTTTTATATATATGAAAATTAAAAAGTAAAATAAACCAATTCATGATAATACAGCAATTCCGAAATTTCATAACCAAGATTGTGTGCTAAATCGTAAATATGTCAGAAAACTTTGAAATAAAATTTTAGTAAGTAAACTTTTTTTCTTTTTCATTTTTTTTTTGTTGGTATAAAACAAGAAATTGGAGGGGAAAAAAAGGACTCGAACAAACATCTAAATTAGAAAAGAAATACGATCGGGGTGGAAGGGGAAAAAAAGAAAAATAATTGGTCAGGAAACGTTCCTTGACAGACTGTTTTTTTATCATGGCCGTATATAAGAATGTGTAGCTTCCACTCAAATGTGTTTTCCAAGCAAATGTAGGTGAATTTCCCATATCTCATTGTACTTTTATCTGACTTCTTTGGCAAATGATTTTCCATTCAAAATACAATCAACAAGAGGCATGAATGAATGAGTGTTATTAATGCATTTAAATGTTTTTTTTTGAGTAATGCTACACGTATATCTGGGTGTACAAAAATAGGTTTACAGATAGGGAGTAAAATTATAATTTTATCGATATATTTTCTCTTTTTTAGTGCACAATATGAATGAAATTGTAATTTCACACATTTTCTATAAACGCATTTGTACAAGTATATTAATATCTTTTATTTTGATTCACGAAGAATTGAATTTTTTCTCTTTTTTATTTCATTTTTCTCATAGAGACAAGGGTTTGAAGATTTAGCTGAGATAAATATAAAAATGAAAAAAAAAATTAATACAAAAAGATAAAGATTATTTTAATATATGATTTTTAGATAATTTTTGGTGAGATAAATACATACCACTGGATTTATCTTAATCTAAGGGATATGGTTCTTTGTCAAAGTCATATGTAATATTTATTTGTTAGTAGAACGATCTCGATATATATATATATATATATACACACACTTTCATATATTATTTTGGGTTGTGTTTGCTCCCAAATTTTCTGAATACTAATAATGTAGTAACTCCAAATTAGAAATATTACATGTTAGTCAATGTTCGTAGGGTTTGTGTGAGTCTACATCAACCGTTCGTATTATAAAGCACGTACTAGTGACACTGGACTCAGTGATGCACCTGAATTTTTAAGGCCCGAAGTGAAAATCTAAAAATGGCCCCCAATAATATAGTCTATGTCAGAATTTGATTTTATTTTCCTACGAGGAATTAGCAAACATGAAGAAAAGGTTTAGATAGTTATATATATATATATATAAGTTTTATGTGAGAATATTTGATGAATTCGATAAAATATTTTATTAAGACAAAACATATAAATGAAAATGAAACTTAAAGAGTCTTAAAAGTGGATAATGAATTTCTTAGAGATGCTAATGGAGTGTGTTCATTTGGAGTTTTGGAGACTTTTATAAACCCTTTTTTAAGTGGATGAATATAGAATATTGTATAAATTTTTTGGATTTGTTGACGCTTGAGAAAAATTGTATGTACATTCATTAAAATTTTCTAAAACTTCTTATGATTTTTGCAACTACTTTACAATTTTATAATTTTTTAAAAAAATATAGAACAAAGTTAAGTTTCGAATTGTGCTGTAGTCGTTGGATGCCTATGTTTCTTGACAAAAAAATCGGGCTCAAACCATACACATCCCTCTAGTTTTCCTTCCATCTTCTATCTCATCCTTGTATTTAAAAAAGATAGTATATATAATTTTAATATTGTGTCAAATAACCTCTAATACTACCAAAAAAATTATATTGTAAAATTATATATATCTTGTCCATAAAATGAATTTTAATATGTGAAAATTAGATAATAATTAAATAAGTTGAAAGAAATTGACGCTGCACATATCAATTTTGATCTATAGACACTAAGTGTCTTTATAATAGATACACCATGTATATGTGGCACGATCAAAACTCCCACACATACAATGGAGACACACAATGTCTCCATATCAAAACTCCCACACATATTCCACAAAATTAGCATGATAAAAGTAACAAGGCTTTGAACTATTAACCTTCCACGGCTGATAAATTTATCACTAGTTAAATAAACTTTCAATACACGTTATTAGAAAAATGTAATTTTATTAGTCAATAAAAATTTCTTCATTTTCGGCCCCCGCCCTGAGACGACTGCCTCACAAAACTCATGCTAGGTCAGGCCTTGACATGACTCTCTAATGTCTAGAATATGTTCCAAAACCCAAACTCTATATGGAAACTGTTTTATTAGCACTGATGCAATAATATAATCAAGAATTTTGATTATGCATACCGGTAAGTTAGTTATTATGCCCATCTGTATACGTGGTATCTATCCAAACAACATCCACCACACCTCTATCCTTGAAACTCAACTTAGATAAGCGCAACATATATATGCATAATAACCAGTCTACTTGTATGCATAATAAAATTTTTCTACGTTCTTGATATGGATTTTAGAATTTTATTAATTTAAGTGTCTTCCGCTAATATCTTAATGGATTCCATCAAAATCCAATATTCTCAATGTCTTTTCGTCAACATGGGGCGAAAGCGGTTCAAATCGTACTGTTTTGAGTGGTTTGAAGTTTTATCTTAACAAAACCAAACCATTCTATTTTTTCATGCTAAACTAAAACAAACCCCATTTTACGGTTTGTTTTAGTTCTAAACCACAGGATGTAATGTACACATATAATTCTATGGCAATAATTTGAATCTTCCTAAAATCCTTGCATATCTAACCAATTGTACGGCAAAGCCTTTTGATCACTTGCAACCAGAATTTATAATTTATAATTATTAAGAAAGCCAGCACTTAATTTTTCAACAATACTATGATTCTATAAAACTATGAATAGTTTTCTCTTGGAGAGATAGACAGAGAAAAAAAATATTCAGTTTCCAATTATAACTAGCCTAATTATATCTTCATCATTCATTTTACTAAACACACCATATTTTTATTAATGTGAGCATCCCTAATATTTGTTTTTTATAATATTTAAGCCCTAAAAGTTTCTACTACTTTTTTCTTGAATTTTTAGTTTATCATTCTCTCATGCTTTTAATTATCAAATTTATTTAAAAACATGTTATTTGTATACCTTAAAATCATATGAAAATATATACTTGTCTATCATTATATATTATATGTTTATTTATTTAAAAATTTTAAGCAAATCAAAATATCATTCGATACAAAATGTCATGATAATTAGATGTTAAAAATAAAAATATGATACAAATAAGTTAATGATGTAGGTGTAAAGAATTAAAGATATAAAGGATGAGGAGAATAATTAAAATGTTGTGTGGTCAGTAAAAGATGCGGTGTCAATATAACCACCTTTATAAATGGCTCAAATTTAAATACTAAATTACTTGCATTTACTAATATGCTCCCTTTGCTAATATATCTACGGGAAAATATTAATAAATACATCTAAAGTTAAATTTGAAGTTAAATGATCAATATTTGAATTGAAATTTAGGATTATATATTATTATACCAATTATTATTATTATGATAATAACCAAACAGACTCTTCAAGACAAAAAAAAAGAAAAAAATCAGAAGAAAAATACAATCACATGTAGTAGTAGTAGTACTAATAATAATAATAATAATAATAATAATAATAATAATAATAATAATAGTAATAAGAGAAGTCGTCTGCCATTGTAATTTCCAATCACTGGTTTGATATCATAAGAATACTGCTGACGTCATTCATGACATCACTAGCGGATAATAATTAGATTTGTTTTACATTTTTTTAAAATTTTTACCCAACTTTCTATTTTTATTTTATTATCCATTTTTTGGATAATTAATATTTTCTTAGAGAAATTCATATAAATCTCTTTGGATAATTATGAGTTTTATTCTGATTGTACTGGATAATAATTAAATTTGTTTTACGTTTCTTTAAATTTTTCCCTAATTTCTGTTTTTATTTTATTATCTATTTTTTTGATAATTAAGAATATCTTTTTAAAGAAATTTAAAAGAATCTCTTTGGATAATTATCAATTTTATTCTGATTGTACTGGATAGCAATTAAATTTGTTTTACATTTTTTTTAATTTTTATCCCTGTTTTCTAATAAAATAACTTAAATATTAAAATAACTTTAATAAATTTTCTTTCTTAAAAAACAGTGGGTGATTTTTTTATATAATTAAGAATTTCTTTCTTAAAGAAACTAATAACAAATAAATTTCATTGAAATTTATTCTGGTTAAGAGTTTATTAATTTTTTATTCTCCATTTTGTACTCCTTTTAAAGTTTTAATGTGTTATACACTGTGTGTAATATAATCGACTGTTGATTGGATTAGACAAATTATTTTATATTAATTTTTCTTAGTAGTACCATTATTATTTTATTTTGAAAATGATCTAATGTAAGATATATAACACTAATGATTTATTGTAATTTCCCATGTGGTGTATCCTAATGCATCATATGGTACCATTAACATACTATATTACATGGTATTAAATCAAAACTAAGGGGGGTATCCTCAATATAGAATTTTGATGGAATTTTTAAACTGTATAGATTCTTATAGAATTCATGAATTTTAATAGAATTCCAAAGAATCCATAAGATTTTATAGTTCTATACCAGAGATTTATGTAGATTTTTAATTGAATTTGTAATATTTAAAAGAAGTGTTCTCACGAATTTTGATCAATAGAATTTCATATCATTTTGAATTTTCTCTAGATATATTTCTTTACTACAATGTCCATGAGATAATAAATTTTGTTGTAGAGAAAAAAATAATAAAAATATGAACTAATAGGAAAAAATAGTAATCCGATTTTACTTTTTGTTTAGGTAACATTTTTTTTCTTTTTTTTTTTCCTTTTTTTTTGGGAAGAGCTCAAGTAACCAATTTTGAAATCATTTCAAAAATTATTACTTGTAACATTTTATTATCTCTGAAAATTTTTGACAGTATTGTCTCTGAATTTAAATGTTTAGCAATATTTTTATTTTATTTTATTTTATTTTTACGAAAGTTGGATGCGGATTTGAAAAAAAAAATTATATAACGTCCTATTCAATGATTAACAAAATAAGAAAAAATAAAAATATTCAAACTATGTCATTAAAAATAAACATTTTAACCTTACCTTTCTTTAAAATAAAATGAAGGAAAAATCCTTAGTTTTTATATTGTAATTATACTGTAATTTGTTAATACTTTCATTCCCAACATTCATTTATTTTACACAAGCTAAATCTGATGTAATTCCAAAAAAAAAAATCATGTGACGAAGAAAAAAAAGGTTTTTGCTCATTTGGATTATAATTACTAAGAATTATGAAATTATTTTGAATTTTAATATATCATATTATAATAATCTCTCATCTCGTTAATTAAAAAAATTGTATAGATTTATTATAATTTATTTTTTAAAAACCAGAACGAAGGAAAAATAAGTATTATTGTGAGAATATATTATTTTGGATACTGATCATTTATTTTGCATAAATTCATGAATGTGAATAATTGTTTAAAAACTAGAGTGATAAGAAAAAATGAGTTTTGATAATTTATATTTATAATTTTTATTAATTATCTAGGTTTTAAAAAAAAATTGAAATCCATGAGAATCCAACGGTCGAAGGCCCGATTTTGGTAGGAATCATAGGTAAGTGTATTTTTATGTCTAGAATATATAGAATTCCATAGAAAACCCTCATTTAATAAAATCTACGGGACTCTGTAAGAAATCGAGTACACTGGAATTCTGTAGAATCTATAGAATTCTAAATTGAGGACATTTGGAATTGTATGAATTTTTTAAAATCCATCTAATTACATGTTGGGGACACCCCTCTAAGTATGAATACTAAATCAACTGTATATTAATTTTGTTGCATTTAATATATGTTTGATTGAGACTAAGTGCATGTTAATGTTGAATTTTCTTATCGCTATTGTTCTCTCCGTGTAACACACGAACAAGAATTCTAGTAATAATAATAGTGGGCACCGGGGCACAGCTGGATTGTCCCAAGCTTCCAATTAGACTTATTTTCATTAGTTATTTATAAATTATCTAGAGATAATTTGTAACATCCCATCAGAATTTAACTCCCAGTTAAGTTATGTGGTCCACGATGATGGTATAATTGCTTGAATTACATTGGAAGATCTCAAGGTTGACTCTCAAATGTCGATTAAAGAAAGAATTTGGTTATTAATTGATATGAATCAAAAGTTTAGTGACTTAATTACAAGATAATACAAAGTATAGAGATTTCTCGCGTAATAAACATGTGAACCACGTTAAGCAAAGTTACCCCAATGTGTGTATGGTGCCAAATTGTGCCAAGTGTCGTGATGTGATTGGCGGAACTTAAAGATTTATTAAAACCAACTAAATCCTAACTATTATATATAGGGCGATTGGGTCCTTAGGTTTCTCAAAACCTTTTCTCTCATCCCTTTCTCTCTTCCAAGGCATGAAATTCGTCCAACAATATTGAGACAAGGAAAACACCCATTAAAACCTATTAAACCCCTAGTTTTGCCGTTGAAAAAGGCTCCTTATTATATATAGAAAGGTTACAACTTAAAGAACGACTTTGAAGCGCGGAATACCAAGGTTTTGGGGGTATTTTCCTCTTAGAATTATATAAGAAATCTTTGTGAAGTCTTTAAGGTGAGTATCGCATGTTTTTGGCTCCATCCTTTTCTATTTCTTGGCTCTCAATGTGTATTGGTTCTACCTCTTGGCTCTTTCTTTCGGTTCTCCCTCTCTCTTTTGAAACTCTTGCTTTCCTTTAATTGTATTTGGCCTCTGGTGATTGACGGTGCACCATTGCTTTGAATAAACAATTGTTCCTTACTCTTGTGCCTTGCTACTAGTGCTGTCTATCCATTTTACATTGTATTTGTATTGCTTTGTGATATTATGGCCTTACTATGTGGTTCTAGCCATTTTAAATTGTTATTGAATCATACGGCTTACAGGTAGAGGTTAAAGTAGTGATGTACCCGAGCTTTGTATCTTTGTCAACTTTTGGTCTTTCTTGCATTATTTTGCGTGAGCCAATATATATTATTATTCACGGAATGCTTTGTACATACTCCCTCTTCTACAATCCTATAGGTATTGAATAACTAGCTTTGTGGCAAGATCATCCCAAAGGTGGAGAAGATACATGTACGTGATCAATATTTCAGTATATGGCTAAGGTTTTGTTGTGGGTAGCCTACAATACACTTAATTATCAAAGTGTGCAACGAAAGCGTCGCAATACTTTTGAATTATATTTGCAAAGTCTCGCCCTCAATTTTGAATCAAGATATATATATATTTAAACACTTCTACTACCGATATTTTGAAATAATATGGTAATAAAATTGCGGGCGTGATACAATTGGAGCCTTTTTCATAGGTGGAATCCAAAAATTTTTAGAAAATAAGTGAGAAATTCATCTATAAAGGGAACTAGTCTTAGAACACTACCAAATGACTTCCAAAACACTCTCTTTGCCTCCCAAACAAAGCCTTTTTCATATATAATATATAGAAGCCCTACTTGAAAAGGCTACTTTGCTTGAAGAATACCAAGAATTTGATGGTATCTTTCCACTCAAAAATATCCAAGAATCGGAAGAGCACACGTCTGAAAGGTGAGTAATTTTTTGGTTTCCCTTGGCATGCATAAGTTTTCAAAGAATAGAATTTTGTTTTGATGTCATAGTATGATAAGAAATGAAATGTTTTCTTGCATGTGAATTACTAGCATTACTCTGCCCATTTTGTATTGGTTTGCTTTTAATTGTTTCCATACTATGACCTATTCAATAATTCCGGGATATGAACGATTAGTATGGTATTTAATTTGATTTGATAATATGCTTTGCTTGAAACTCCAATAAGGATCAACTGGAACTAAGTTTGGATCCACTTAATATTATATTACAGTGCCAACTTGGCATTTGATGGTATCATTGCGCTATGGGTAGTAAGTAATTCTAGTGCTTGGGCCCAATTATGCATTCAAAAAGGTTTGTTCATCTTTATGTTTCTTGAACTTGTGACGTAAAAATGATTTTTGTAACCTCGTGGCAAACCAAAAGCAGCTACATTTGCTATGGTCATAAAATTATAATCCTTCCCATATTCTCTCCAAATGAAATGAAAGTAGCTTTTTGTGTCTGTTTACCTATGAACATATTAGGTTCATGTTTATTCACGTGCAGACATTCAGCCAGAAAAGAATAGTGCTGTAACGGGGAAATGTACAAGGCACAAAAATTTTGTGTTTTATTGGTTACTACTATTGTTGTCCTTTTTATCAAGTATTTTTCTCTTTAGCTTTCTAGACAGCAATTGCACAATGCTATGTATCTAGTCATATACTCAAGTTCCTCCGCTCATGTATTATTTTATATATATATATATATATATTCTTTTCCTCGTTTCTTTTCAGAATTTTCGAAACTTAAAAAGAGTTATTTGACGCTTAAACTTGTTTATTGTTCTTTGGTTATAAGAGGTTTTCAGGATGGTAAAGAGTAATATATTTACTTTGTTGGGGTTAGCTGCTGCTAAGAATGCAAAGTTTACTCGAATAATGATATAAAAGACTGATTTTGAGTAGACATTTCTGCAAGGCTGGTAACTGTGAACATGTCATCTTGCTTTTCTGGTTGATTTCCTGTAATCGGTTCTTGATTCAACATAATCACATTTCATCGGCTAGGTTTTGAAAGACTAGTGTAGATATCAATGGTAAATAAGCTTTTAATATGTTGACAATTGTAACTTTTTGACTGCAAAATCACTCATAAATTCCGCAATAGCTATGTGATCTATTTGCAACAAGCCAACAACATTCCTTGACATAGTTAGGAGTTTAGTTATTCTCGATCTTTGTGAGAAGTCGGGTTACACTTTTACTCTGTTGAAGATTCTGAATGCTTCTTCCATAATTTGATATTTTAATCATTTTGGTGTCCATCTTCACATGTTCATATGTATGTTGCTTTGTTTACAGTATAATCCTGAGTATTAATATTCACATCATGCTTATGTTTTGAGTTGGACTCTTTCCAGCCTTGATATGATGGTAGACATAATACTGATATTTATTCTAAGAATCCTTTGGGGGAATCAAATTTTGGTGTCTTTCCTAGTTTGGGAAGTGGCATCCTGGTATGTGATGGACATATTGATAAATATTCCAAGAATCTTCAGGAGGTGTGGGTAATTGGTGGCATTGCGTGTGAACTAGAATGATATTGTCACTCGAATTGTGCTTCACTTGTTCCTAAGGTAGTCTGATATGTGGAATCCTCCAGTGAGTTATTTTTTGGAAAAAGATCCTGAAATACATAAGAACTACTTCCATAATGCACAAAGTTTAGTTTTCAAGTTAGGCAGTATTCTGTTTCTGGAGGCTGAAGCCTCAAAATCAGAATGAAGTGTTACACAGCTTTACAATCCAAATTAAGTGTTACACTTCTGTTATACCCTCTTGCATACTTACGTTTTGTAAGCTTAATGAATATAGGACACATTTATACCAAGATGATACTTTGGAAGAAATGATTGAAAAGTAACATTTTATTTCTACCCGCACCATGATCAGCAGTAATATCATTAGTTGTAATTTGTTCAGCTCTAGTTCTATGTTACAAAATGGTAAGCTTAATGAAATGTAGTACACATTTTTTTGTATCAAGATGGTACTTTGGAGGAAATGATTGAAAAGTAACATTTGATTTCTATATGCATCATGATTAGCAGCAATATCATTAGCGGTAATTTTTTCAACTCTGGTTCTTTATTACAAAGTGGTGTTGGTGATCACTGAAACTTTATACTCACCTACAGCTGCATTTTGAGCAACGATTTCTAACCTTCCTAGTATTTTTAAATGCCTTAGTTTCTTTAATGTTTAGGTGTAGACATCAATGAGAAGAGAATAATTGTGTGAGGGTGGAACTGATAAGGTGTATGTAATGTAGTGGCAAGGCTCACAGGTATATGAGATGTTGGCCCAAATTTCTATTGCTTCTCATAAAAGTAATGATAAGAAAGATGATGAAGTGTATGATTTAGTTTATGATGATATGTAACTAGTGAAAGTTCGCATAGTATATATGATGAATACAGTTTAGAAAAGAGCATGCAATTGGGGCAGTTAGTACTAATTAAATGTATTAATTCACTTGATCTTATACAAGTTTTGTGATCCATATTATCCGTTCTTGTACAAAGAGATGTTAGATAGAATGAATTCCTAAATCTCATGCAGGATATTTGATTGTTAATGAATATTAGAATGACTTTGTTGAATCTCTGATATGAACCAAGGCTGGAGCACTCAAATAGATCCACTTCATGTACCCATCGGACTGATTACAAGAGCAAGGGCTAATAAAATCAAAGATGCTATGGGGAGATTAGCCCAAGATTTGGGGCATCATAGTTATCCAATGGGCTTGAAAGGATTAGAGCGCGACTTGAGCAAAGCAGTATCAAAAGAGTGAACTTAATTCAAGTCTGAACCGAGGCTGCAAAGAATCTAGAGGTCAGGGACTAAACTGGGCGAAGTGGAAACTCGCGGAGCTGAAACTGTAGAAAAAGGAAAGTCGCCCTTGCGGCCGCATGGAATTTCAGACGGCCGCACGGACATGCCAATTTTTGGCCGTTTGGGGCAGAAACACGAGGGTGGCGCCCTGCACACCTGGTGCACCCACACAGACACTAAGTCGTGGTTTTGGACGTCAATTCCATATTTCCTTTTAATTTTATTTCTTTTCTTTTTTCCAAAAGATTATTAGGGTTCCTAGATACTATATTAACAAATCAATTACATTGTAAATACTTAATCAACATTCTTGTGAGTTTATCATTATTTGTGAGGAAATTTTCTCTCAATTGCTTTGTTCGAATTTTGAACGATCCGAACTTATCAAAGAGCGTGATTAACTCTTTGTGGCGTTCACACCGCTATCGGTTCTGGGTTCTGCATCTTCGGGGGTGATTGGTTTAATATACCAATCGTTTTCAAGTCAAGAATCTCGTGGGTCGTTAGGGATTTCAAATCACAATTGGGTAATTGGCTTTTCTGAATTGATCTCCAATCTCATGTGGGCTCCTTTGGCGTAGTTCCATTGCAGGTTCGCATCAGTTAGTATTAGAGTGCCAGACTCTAATTTTCCGGTATATCTTTTCTTTGTTTCTCGTTCCGAATTTGTAGTTTTTTTCAAAAAAATAATAATTTACAACTTGTTTCTGCCGAATTCATGAAACCTCAGGAGAAATATAAAAAAAAATCCCAACTTTGCTTCTGTTAGTGAAATCTAAGGGAAAATTTTTTTTTGCAACTTGTCTCTGCCAAATTCGTGAAACCCCAAGAGAAAAAAATCCCAACTTTGCTTCTGTTCGTGAAATTCGAGGAGAAAAAATTTAGCTTCATTCTTGAATTCACGTGTCACAAGTTTATAATAATTGGAAAATTCATCCAGTTCATTCCAAATATCTTCGTTCCAATTTTTCCCGTGTCATACCAATTCGTACTATTTATATTCTCTTGGCCATATAGTCTTATACTTGTTGGTAGTTTGTGAACTAAGCGAAGAACATCACTGCTTAGGTGAGTTTGTTTGGTTCATTTTTTTTTTGTAATGGGAATTGAGAGGCTAGAGTGGTAAAAGGCAGTGTGGGTGAGATTATTATCGGGTAAGAGCCTAGTGTGAGTGAAATACGAGTGACTCAAACACGTTAGGACACTCATATACACAATTGCACACCATGTCAGAACATAACTCTACTGTTGGACAAAACAACAATGCACAACTTGACAAGATGAGGGCTATGGTTAGGGAGATGGTGGATGAGGTGAGGCGAGACCTAGAATTACAAATGGCGAGAATAGAGAATAAAATGGCTGGGTTGGAAGTTGCCGGGGTTCCACAGCAAAGAGGTAATAATAATGGGCCGAGGAGGCAATGAGTTAATATGATGGAGGAAGGCAATGAATTAGAATTAGGTGATGGAGGAGATGAAATCAATTGGGAGAATGAGGGAGCTATGAGAGGTCATTGGGATAATCGACGGGAGAGAGGTGAACGTAGGGAGCGGAATGGAGAAGATGGCAATGTTGGGAATATCAAATTAAAATAACTCAATTTCAAGGTAAAAGTGATCCGGAAGCTTACCTTGAGTGGGAAAAAAGGGTAGAACTAGTGTTTGATTATTACCAATTTTCAGAGTTGAAAAAGTTGAAACTGATAGTTATGGAATTCATTGATTATGCGAAAGAGGTTTGTTCTTACCCATTATTACAGGGAACTTTACCAACGACTTCAAAATCTAACTCAGGGGTCAAGGAGTGTGGAGGACTACTACAAAGAAATGGAAGTGGCTATGGCTAAGGCAAATGTAGTGGAGGACAATGAGGCCACTATGGCGCGTTTCTTGAGTGGATTGAATAGGGAGATAGCCAATATAGTGGACCGTAGATGTAGATGAGTTAGTCCATAAGGCTGTGAAGGTGGAAAATCAGCTGAAAAAAGGGCATCTTTAAAACCATCTATGGGGTCTAGTGGAGCTTGGAAGCCTAGGTGGGGAGAAAACAATAAGGGTAATAACAAGCCGGCTTGAAGGGGAAAGAACGAGCCGCTGAAGGGGAATCAAGCGATGGATAACAAGGGAAAGGCTAAAGTAGAAGTTCAACCTCTTAGGAATAGGGATACAAGGTGCTTTAAGTGCCAAGGATTTGGGCACATGGCAGCGGAGTGTCCTAATTGGCATACTATGTTAATGAGAGAGGATGGAGAAGTTGAGACTGAAGGAGAGGAAGATGAGGAACCTTGTTATAAAGATGATGAGTCTAGTGAAGATCTCGAGGCTATTGGGTTGATACCGTGTTAGAGACTTTAGTTTCTAGGCGAGCCCTCAACACACAAGTTAAAGTGGATAATAATGTGCTACAGAGGGAGAACATATTTCATACAAGATGTTGGGTAAGTGGTACACCTTGTAGTATGATTATCGATGGGGGAAGTTGTACCAATATCGCTAGTGTTCTATTTGTGGAGAAGCTTGGATTACTTGTAATTAAATACCCTAAACCGTATAAGTTGCAATGGCTCAATGAATCAGGAGAAGTCAGGGTGAATAAGCAGGTGTTGGTGACTTTCTCCGTAGGGACGTATTTGGATAAGGTCTTGTATGATGCGGTTCCTATGCAAGCCACCCATATTTTACTGGGAAGACCTTGGTAGTATAATAGAAGGGCAATACATGATGGGTACAAAACCGGTACAGTTTTAAGATGGATGGAAAACCAATTACACTTGCTTCTTTGACTCCACATCAAGTCTTTACAGATCAAATGAAATTAAAAGGTAAAGCTGAGGAGAAAGAGAGAAAAATAAGAGAGAAAGGAAAAGAAAATGAGACCTCAAAATCGAGTGGAAAAAATGGAGAGAGAAAGAGAGAGTTGAAGAAAAAAATGAGTGGCAATGAAAAAGTAAAAGGAGAGCTAAATGAAAAGAGTCGAGAGAGCTCTTCCGATCTAAGTGTTTCTTTGTAAAAAAGAGTAAGATATCGAGGGCCCTTTCGGAGAATCAACAACTTATTTTGTTGGTGTACAAGGAGTCATGCCTTATACTAGATTATTCTAACTCTTCCCTCCCTTCTGCAGTTATTTCTCTTTTGAAAAATTTTGAAGATATGTTGCCAGAGGAGCTACCAAGTAGATTGCCATCAATTAGGGGAATTGAGCACTAAACTGACTTTGTTCCTGGTTCCGTGATTCCTAATCGACCTGCTTACCAAAGCAATCTGGAGGAGACAAAGGAGTTGCAGAGGCAAGCTGAGGAACTCATGAGTAAGGGCTATGTTAGGGAAAGTATTAGCCGTTGTGCAATCCCAGTTTTGCCTGTTCCTAAGAAGGATGGGACTTGGAGGATGTGCATAGATTGTCGAGCTATAAACAACATCACGGTAAAGTATCGTTATCCAATTCCTAGGCTAGATGATATGTTTGATGAACTTTATGCTGCTAAGATTTTTAGTGAAATTGATTTAAAAAGTGGCTATCATCAAATTCGCATGAAAGAAGGAGATGAATGGAAAACGGCTTTTAAGACTAAATATGGCTTGTATGAGTAGTTAGTTATGCCATTTGGTCTTACAAATGCATCTAGTACATTTATGCGTTTAATGAATAATGTTTTACGTGTTTTCATTGGGAAATTTGTGGTGGTGTATTTTGATGATATTCTGATTTAAGGTTGGGCTTTAGACAATAATGTGAAACATTTTAGAAGCGTGTTTGAAGTTCTAAGAAAAGAAGGGTCTGTATGCTAATCCTGGTAAAAGCCATTTTTGTTTAGACAAAATTGTATTTCTTGATTATATAGTTAGTGCTAATGGGATAAAGGTTGATGAGGATAAAATCAAGGCGGTTAAAGATTGGCCAACCCCTAAGAGCATAACTAAAGTTAGGAGCTTTCATGGACTTGCTAGTTTTTACCGTAGGTTCATTAAGGATTTCAGTACGCTAGCAGCACCATTAACTGAGATAATCAAGAAAACTATAGGATTTAAATGGGATAGTGAACAAGACCTTGTGTTCCAAACTATAAAAGAAAAGTTGTGTTCTGCTCCTATTTTAGCTTTGCCAGATTTTTCTAAAACTTTTGAAATTGAATGTGATGCATTGAGAATAAATGTGGGTGCTGTTTTGATGCAGGAAAGGAAGCCGATCGCATTCTTAAGTGAAAAGCTTAATGGTGTGACACTTAACTATCTAACATATGACAAAGAGCTGTATGCATTAGTGAGGGCTTTGGAAACCTGGCAGCATTATTTGTGGCCAAAAGATTTCATGGTCTACACCGATCACAAATCCTTGAAACATCTAAAGGGGCAAGGTAAGTTGAACAAGCGTTATGCTAAGTGGATGGAATTTATCAAAAACTTTCCCTATGTGATAAAATACAAGCAATGAAAGGAAAATGTGATAGCTGATGCTCTTTCAAGAAGGTACGCCCTAATCTCTACATTAAATGCTAGGTTGTTGGGATTTGAATTTATGAAGAACTTGTATGTGAATGATCCTGATTTCTCTAGAAGTTTTGTGTCTTGCGAAAATGGGGCAATTGATAAGTTTTACAAACTAGAGGGTTACTTGTTCAAAGAGAATAAATTATGTCTACCCATTAGTTCTATGCGAGAGTTGTTAGTCAAGGAGGCCATGGTGGGGGATTGATGGGTCATTTTGGCATTCAAAAGTCCTTAGATGTACTCCAAGGACATTTTTACTGGCCTAAGATGAAATGGGATGTCAAGAGAATTTGTGGAAATTGCATAACCTGTAAAAAGGCCTAGTCTAGGGTGTTACCTCAAGGGTTATACACGCCTCTACCGGTGCCTAATGAGCCTTGGATAGATATATGTATGGATTTTATTCTGGGTTTACCTAGAGCTAAAAGTGGTAAAGATTCCATATTTGTGGTGGTTGACAGGTCTCTTCCGATCTCTCATTTTATAGCTTGTCACAAAACTGATGATGCTACACATATGGCAAATCTTTTCTTTTGAGAAATAGTATGGCTCCATCGGATTCCTAAGAGCATAGTATCAGATAGGGATGTGAAGTTCCTTAGCTACTTTTGGAAGATTCTGTGGGGTAAGTTATTCTCTACTACTTGTCACCCACAAACTGATGGTCAAACCGAGGTAGTGAATAGGACTTTGACTCAATTATTACGCACTATTGTCAAGAAGAACTTGAAAAGTTGGGAGGAGTATTTGCCTTTTGTTGAATTTGCATATAACCGTACTATTCATTCTTCTACTGCATTTTCACCTTTTGAGATTGTTTATGGATTTAACCCTTTGACTCTATTGGATTTGATTCCTCTACCTGTGGATGAAAGGGCTAGCTTAGATGGTAAGAGAAAGGCAGAGCTAGTAAAATCACTTCACAAGAACGTGAAATCACAAGTTGAGAAAAGAAATGAACAATATGCTACTAGGGCAAACAAAGGCAGGAAAAAGGTGACATTTGAACCCGGTGATTGGGTTTGGCTTCACCTGAGGAAGGAAAGATTTCCTAAGGAAAGGAATTCCAAGTTACAACCCAGAGGAGATGGACCCTTTCAAGTCATCGCGAAGATTAATGATAATGCATATAGATTAGATCTTCCTAGTCAGTATAATGTTTCCGCTACTTTCAATATTAGTGATCTCGTTCTGTTTGATGCAGGTGGTGATTCGTAGACGAATCTTTCTAAAGAGGGAGGGGATAATACGAACCAAGGCGGGAGCACTCAAATAGATCCACTTACAAGAGCAAGGGCAAATAAAATCAAAGATGCTATGGGGAGATTAGTCCAAGATTTGAGGCACCATAGTTATCCAATGGGCTCGAAAGGATTAGAGCGCGACTTGAGCAAAGGAGAATCAAAAGATGTGAACTTAATTCAAGTCTGAGCCGAGGCTGCAAAGAATTTGGAGGCCATGGACTAAACTGGGCGAAGTGGAAACTCGGGAGCTGAAACTGCAGAAAAAGAAGAGTCACCCATGCTGCCACACGGAAGTGTCATGTGGCTGCACGGATAGGCCAATTTTTGGCCGCTTGGGGCAGAAACACGAGGGCAGGCGCCCTGCACCCCTGGTGCACCTGGACAGACACTAAGTCGCGGTTTTGGACGTCAATTCCATATTTCCTTTTAATTTTATTTCTTTTCTTGGTCTTTTCTTGTTTCCGAAAGACTATTTGGGTTCCTAGATACTATATTAACAAGTCAATTACATTGTCAACACTCAATCAACATTTTTGTGAGTTTATCATTTTTTGTGAGGAAATTTTCTCTGAATTGCTTCATTCGAATTTTGAACGATCTGAACTTATCAAAGAGCGCGATTAACTCTTTGTGGCATTCACACCGCTATCGGTTCCGGGTTCCGCATCTTCGAAGGTGATTAGTTTAACATACCAATCGTTTTCAAGTCGAAAATCTCATGGGTCGTTAGGGATTTCAAATTACAATCGGGTAATTGGCTTTTCTAGGTTGATCTCCAATTTCGTGTGAGTTCCTTTGGCGTAGTTCCATTGCGGTTTGCATCAATCCTCTAACTATATAAAGGTTAGAAACAAAGATAAGACAAGTAGATGATGACAACGAGAAGTGGAAAAAAAAGAAAAGAAAAGAACCTCCAATAGATGTATGCTCTTACCATTCCTGATAATGTGGATTCCCATTGTCAAATTCTTTGCAAAGTCTATGTTCATGACTATTTAATGCTTCGAAGAAATCGTGAAAGGTGCAAGTCATTGTTTTAGATTAACCCAATCTAGGCCTTCTTAACAATTCCAAGCCTCTCAAATGTATTCCATTACAATGCTATCCTAAGAGTTTTTTTCAACCACTAAAACCCCAAATAAATAGGTTTCTATTTCATCTCCATGTTGCAGAATGATGTTATCCCTAACCATCTAACTTGTCCTTTTCCTATAAAGGCCTTTGTATGGATTTTGAGCTTCAAATTGATTGTGGCCAACGTCATTCCTGAAAACTGTGGATGCCTTTGATACCTTCTATAACCAAATTTGATCCCATAAGACTAGATGTTCTACAATACAAGATTCTCTGCCTTAATATTTAATAAAATGTTGTGCAGTTATTGCTATTCGAGTTTCTATTATGTGATGTTGTTCCAACTTCTATTATGGGTAGAGGTTCATCTTTACTATCATCAAAATACTCATGATCATTACCAAATTCATCATTACAAGTTGTCATATTCTGACAACCTTGCAAGTTAGTCCCTAAGCTCTAAAATTACAAAATTGATTATGAAAGTTTCAGAAATTGTAATACAGTTGCTGTATAAATAAAAAGTCATTCACTACATTGAAATTGAAATCCCTGAAGGTTGAAAGAGTGGAATAGCACATAAAACATCATTTCATTTGTCTAAGCCATATGATTTCAAAGATTCCTTAAGAGTGCCAGACGTTTTTATTTTCTTCATGTCCCTTGGAGCTTCAGTTAAGCCAGGCAACATGTTCATGACCTGTCTCTTCTCCAATTTTAAATTGCTCTATGTATGTTACCCAATTCCTTGGATACAGTTTCTTCAGCATCAGTTCCTTTCCATTATCCTATATAGAAGCTCCAATTATGCAATTTGGTGCATCAGTTCATTACTAATGTCCTTGATTCTTTGTATGAATTGTGGATTAAAAGTTTTCATATAAATTGAAGAAGGTTCCCAATTTCCACACCTTGTAGCCATAACATCCCAAGATATTTAATTTCCAGTGTGTTCAATTCCTTGGTCGAAACTTTTGATATTTCAAAATTCTTCTACAGTAATACTATTAATTCATATACATGTCATCATATAGACTAGATCTCAACTTGTAACATGAGAGAAAATGATAATTTAAATCACATCTTCAGTTTCTTTACCCACCACTTATTGCTTATATGAGTTGTTTATTTCATTAGATCCCACCATATGATAGTTCTTTTTCCTTATCTGCCCAAAGTTGCCATCATCCTTTAGTGCATTTATTTATTTATTACTTTCAATTGCTTGTGACCCTCATCCTTCAAGTAAGCATAGAAATTTATTAATGATGTCCTTCTATCCAGTCTAATTGAAGTGCTAGTTGTCATAGCTTTCGCTAATGTTGACTTCACAAAATTTTGGTAAAGGATTCAAGAGTTAAAGCATTCCAATTTACTTTAATCCTCCCTTAATTCTTATTAATTTCCCTCAAATCTTTTGAGTGGGGGTTAATATTTTCTAATAGATATAGAATACAACGTCAATGAAAGAAGATATACTCAACTTTTCACTGTCATTATTTTCCAAAAAGAAGGTAGACGAGAGATATTAATTGATCATAATGTTAGCATGTCATTGGCTCAATAGTTGATTGAAAAACAGTAACAAAGAGCAAAAGAGGTGAGCAGAAGAAAACCCGATGTATGTATGTTACATAGATCTACAACAATATGGAAACCCATTGGAAAATTTTTCGGTTTAAAAAAAATAAAAATAATAAATAAATAAATATGAAAAGAAAGTGAGGACTTGAAAAAGGCATAGTATCACTGAATTTTTCTCATCGATCATGATTGGATTTAGAAGCTTAGAACTACGAGAACTTACAAGACTCTTATTACTAGAATTACTTGTGAACATGCAGCTAGTGGACATGAAGTCATATTTGTATATAATTGGAACGATAATGTAAGTATGAATTAAGAAAGTGAAATGATGGTTGATTTTGAGTCACATTTGTTATTGAGATTTTGGAAATATAATATCACAATAGTTTACAAGATGAAGGGATATTAGAGGTGACTACAAAGTAGACAACTTATATCTATGAATTAAATGGATTAAACATGAGTATTATATGAAATTAGAAGGAAAGACTGAGCTAGAAGAATATAACTATGGTTAAAAATTTCATTGTTAAGACTCGTGAAGACTTTAGAGACATGATATCATGATCCACTGCAAGGTTAACCAACAATTGAATGATTACGAGGAAAATGGCAGTAGGGGGAGTACATGTGGAGAAAAGATTATAAAAGAAAAGAAGTTGAGTGTTAATACATGTGAGTGAAGTTATTAAGTTAACGAATTATGCAAGTCACAAATGAAATCTAAGAAATGAAGATGGAAGACTTAATTTAGCAAGACATAAATGTCGAATAACGAGACAATTATGCTAATAAGTCTTTTGGAGACCTCATATTATAGAAAACTATACGGGGTGAGTGAAGGTCAAGTGGAATCTTAGTAATTTCATTCTTCAGACCTTACAACTGTTGAATTTTGAGGATGAAATTCTTTTGAAGGGGGTAAGATTGTGACGACTCACCTTGCTATTTTCAAAGCTCAACGTTTACCCATCAAAGTCAAAGGTGTACTAGTAAGTCAATGTCAAATTTGGACTAATATGCATTAATTTAATTTTTGGAGCTACCATTGAAACATTTAGATAAGTTTGGGTTTTGTATGGAATTATATTCTAAGTTTGGTAGTTAAATAAAGAAAGCAAGAAGCTGAGGGACCTTAGGTGAAATTTTCCTAAATATCTAGAGAATTCTCTTAGATTGGGCCATTTTCATATAAACATACACAGAGAGAGTCGAGGGAGACTGGGAGAGATGAGAGAAACCGAGAGAGAGAGAGAGAGAGAGAGAGAGAGAGAGAGACAGAAAGCAAGTTGGCCAAGAGAAAACGGGAGCAAATTTCGGGAAAATTGGAGAAAACGAGGAAGAAGAATAGAGAACTAGACTCAAATGTTAGTATTTCTCACCTTTAAGCCTTCATTTCATATAAAATTTAAGATTTAGTCTTCTTCTAAGGCTAAGAAATTTTTATAGAATTGAGATCGGAAGAGCACATGATTTAGTATTTCTATAAGTTTAAATGGCATGAAATTATTCTTATACATGAAACTAGAATCATCCAAGGCTTAGTATAAAATTATGTAAAGTTAGTATATGAAATTATGGTTTAAGAAGAAACAATTAAAGCTGAAATTTTGAAAGTGGTATTCCTTGGGACTTTAAAGTGAATTCCATAGTATTTTCTTAAATTAAATGAAGTTGTTGGATTAATTGTAAGAAGGAAGGCCATGTATTTAATGAAAGCATAAGGGGTTAATAGTGAATTCTAGGAAGCCAAGTAAGTATGTATGAATTTAATAAAAGGAGTTTAGGCATAGAATTATTATGGATGTTGTTTTGCCCTTCAAATTTAGAAGGTCATAACTGATCGTATATGTGAAATTTTAATAAGATACAAGTTAAAAAATGATCTTCTACGCCTTATCTATCATCTAGAATTTTAATAAGATACAAGTTAAAAAATGATCTTCTATGCCTTATCTATCATCCGGAATTCGAATGGCACCTTTTGGAGACTGATAGGAGTTTTTATGACCTGTTTTATCAGGATGGACATATAGACCCGAGAATAAATTTTCAGTAGGCAGAAAAATATTTTGATGTTTCCAACCTAGTTTTCTTGGGCTTAATTTCATGAATAATGAACTTATATGAGTTTTCTACGTTCTAGAAGAATCTCATAAACATAATACGTCGTTCTTAATTCTAAAATGGTTTTAAATTCAGGAAAACTTGACAATCTTTGTTTGAAGAGTTGAATTAAATCTTGATTTAATAACTGATGCACATATTTGACAAGAGAGTTTAGTTAAGTGTATATATGAAGAGTAATTATTGAGCTTTCTAATTTAGTATATAATGATGAAGATGGTTACTTAAACTAGAAAATCTTTAACTAGTAAATACGCTAGAAAGAAGATAAATAGGATTGAGGAAAAGAATTGAGTTATATGTGTGAATTGAGAAATAGAAAGAAATTAAATATTAAGTAGAATGTTTATATAATGTCCCAAGAAATGATTAAGATCAAAGGAAATTAAACACAAAAGGATGCCATTTATCCGGTGAGTAGAGATTTTCCTCTTCTTTTCTTCCTAAATGAAAATATATTATACTTTGATTTTCACATGAACTTGCAATATTTTATCATGATCACGTATTTTCATGAAATTTCCTAAAAGTTGATACTCTTTCTAGAAGAGTTCATGGGGATTTTTTTTCTAATGTGAAATGACACTGTTAATGATTTGTAGAGAAAATGTTATATTTGAAATGTGATTTATGATGCATTTGTATCCAATCTTATGAATATGCAACCGACGGGACGTAGGGGTCTATAGCACAAGCTGACATGATGAACACTGCCCAAACAAAAGGGCTCATTGTACTAGCTATGGCTCAAGTTGATTGTTGTGCCGCCTAGGGCGAATGGGTAAGATCGGAAGAGCTGAATATGGTTACATGATGACATGAGATTATGGATACTTTTTGAGGTGGATTTTATGATGATTACTAAATGAAATGATGTTTACGATGTTTTTTAACATGTGATGCTTCTATAATGCTGATGTTATGCTGGATTTATATTTAAAGTTCTGAAAACTCCCAACTGAGCTTGAACATTTTATTCAACATTTTGCAGAAGTTAGATTTCGATACTCTTGTCACGCCCCGGTTATTCCATCGTTATTATGAAGTTGTTTCTTTGTTCCAATGGCGGAAATTAGTGTCATACTTCAAAGTAATTAAAATGCTAACGAGGAACGAGACGTGCCAATCAAATAAGTTCCTAAATTTTCTTAAGGTCATTGTGATGTTTCTTTTGATTTCTCCATTTTTACCTAGAGTGATACTATCAACGAAATAATTTTTTTTTCAAGGGTGGCTTACTAATTTCTTCTGCTTCCGTATGAACTTTCTTATACGCATAGGTTGGTTTGGATTTACAACTCATGGACTGTTTTTTTGTGTTTAAGTTAATACTAAAACAAACATACATGATAAACCATATAGAAACCATTTTATTGATCAACTAGCCAAAGAAAGGATTTGGAAGCCTGTACATGGAAAATTAGGCTTCCAATCCATACAAAAGTTTTTCTTATATTCTTACATTACATGCCATGTTCCACTTTATTTATGTATATTTCCATGCGTATACTTAATCTTCTGCTTTTACCTTCTTACTAGACTCTTTTACGAAGTGAAAAACGTAGGTTTATCCTTCCAAATTTTATCATAGTGTAAATGTGCAAGGGTGTAGGCACAAAATACATTGAACTAGTAAGTTCTTCCTAAATACATTAGGAACAAAGGGGCATCTTCATAGTAGGCCCATAGGTCGGTTTCCACCACATACAAGATCTTACTTGAGTCTGGAGACATTCTCCATTCTTCGGCTTGATGTTTGTAAATTTTGCAATTGATCATCTACAAAAGAGGAGATTAACACAAAGTGAGTACTATGCACCCCATGAGTAACTCAACATTTTGGTTTGCCACAATGTTACAAAAATCATTTTTATGTTCAAGAAACATAAAGATGCACAAACCTTTTGAATGCATAATAGGGCCCAGACACTAGAATTACTCATTACCCGAAGCGCAATGATACCATCCAAATGCCAAGTTGATCATGGAAATATATATTAAGTGGATCCACACTTAGCTCCGGTTGACCCTTACCAGAGTTCCAAGCAAGGAGTAGTATCAAATCAAATCAAATACCATATTAATCGTTCCTATCTAGGAATCATTGAATAGGTCATAGTACGGAAACAATTCAAAGCAAACAAATACAAAACGGGTAGAGTAATGCTAGTGATTCACATGCAAGAAAACATTTCATTTCTTATCATAATATGACATCAAAACAAATGCTCTTCTTTTAAAACTTATGCATGTCAAGGGAAACCAAAATATTGGTTACTCACCTTTGATCTTGTTTCTTTAAAGATTCTTGGATATTTTTGGGTGGAAAGATACTTCCAAATTCTTGGCATTCTTCAAGAAAAGTAACCTTTTTAAGTAGGGCTTCTATATATATATGAAAGAAGCTTTCTTTGGGAGGCAAAGAGAGTGTTTTGGAAGTCTTTTTGTAGTGTTCTAAGACTAGCTCCCTTTATAGACGAATTTCTCACTTATTTACTAAAAATTTTTTGATTCCACCTATGGAAAAGGCTCCAATTGTCCCTACAGAATTTATAAATAGCCAATGAAAATAAGTCCAATTGGAAGCCTAGGAGCATCCTTGCCACATAGAATGCCAAGTGGTCTCCTATTTGATTCATGTGAGAAATTTTCTAGGTGTTCAAATGTCACTAGATTTTTTTTCACTTATTACTTAATCACTTCCTTTACTTAATGTACTCTATAATTAGCATGATATTTGATTTGATAATGCTCTTTGCTTGGAACTTTAGTAAGGGTCAACTGGAGCTAAGTATGGATCCACTTAATATTATATTGCCCTGACCAACTTGACATTTGGATTGTATCATTGCACACTACGAGTAGTAAGTAATTCTAGTGCTTGGGCCCTATTATGCATTCAAAAAGGTTTGTGCATCTTTATGTTTCTTGAACTTGTGATGTAAAAATGATTTTTGTAACTTTGTGGTAAACCAAAATATTGAGTTGCTCATGGGGTATATAGTACTCACTTCGTGTTTTTCTCTTCTTTTGTAGATGATCAATCTCAAAATTTATGAACATCAAGCCAAAGAATGGAGAATGTCTCTGGACTCAAGTAAGATCTTGCATGTGGTGGAAACTGACTTATGGGCCTACTATGAAGATGCTTCTCTGTTCCTAATGTATTTAGGAACAACCTACGAGTTTAATGTATTTTGTGCATACACCCTTACATATTTACATTATGAAAAAGTTTGGAAGGATAAACCTATGATTTTCGCTTAGTAAAAGAATCTAGTAAGAAGGTAAAGTAGAAGAATAAGCATACATATGGAGATATATATATATATATATATATATAAATAAGGTGAAACATGGCATGTAATGTAAGAATATAAGAAAAACTTTTGTATGGATTGGGAGCCTAATTTTCCATGTAAAGGCTTCCAAATCTTTTGTTCAGCTAATTGATCAATAAAATGGTTTTTATATATTTTATCATGTATGTTTGCTTTAGTATGTAATTTAAATAGGAAAATGAGTTGTAAAGCCAAACCAACCTATGCGTATAAGAAAGTTCATACGAAAGTAGTAAGTCACCCTAATAAAAAAAAAAAAAATTGTTGATAGTGTAACTCTAGGTAAAAATGGAGAAATCAAAAGAAACGTCACAATGAACTTATGAAAATTTGGGAAGTTATTTGATTGGCACGTCTCGTCCCTCATTAGCATTTTAATTACTTTGAAATAAGACAAGAATTTCCGTCATTGAAACAAAGAAACAACTTAATAATAATGATGAAATAATGGAGCGTGACAATGTACCCATATAATGACACCCACATATGCAAGAATTTGAAACTTCCTTAAATTCTTGAAATTCTCATCAATTGTACAACAAACATATAGACAATTTTGGAGTTCAAGCTATTAAAGCCTTTTGATGACTTATAACCAGAATTTATTAGGGGCTTTTTCGCAAATATCTGCCTAACTATAGTTTATTCCAAAACTAGTACTGTACCTGTGTGTTGCACGGGAAGACATTCTAAAAATGATAAGTGAAAGTGGAATAAACCATCAAGTAACAAATATTTAAAAATGAAAAAGAATCCAATATATATTCCACTGTACTTTCAAAATGAATAATCTCTAATATATAGATCAACTTGATGATATACGCTTGTGTCAAACAATTAGTCTCGATCTGTCACCATATGGTATGGCTTGACCATATAATATCTTAATAAAGTTTTTCCCTCTTATTTCGGTATATTGTGGAATCTTAAAATTCATTGACTATAGCACTGTTTATTTAATTATTAAGTGGGTTAATTACTTGCTAAATATAAGAGGAAATTAACAAAAACTAATATTGTTATGATATATTTGTAATTCCCCATTTTTTCTCGAGGAATTAAACTAAAACATTTAGCACCAAGTCATTTTATCTTTCATTTTTTTAATATTTTTTTGACATAGTAATCTAATAATTTGGACTAATTTATAAACATAGCTTTTATCATATATGTGAACCTATCGAACATATTCTAATTAAGCCTATAACAATACCCAACAATCTACATACAAATAATATTTACGATGTCTATAAAATATTTCTATACAACTCGCTAAAAAAACTCAAAAATATATATAGCTGGCAAAACCAGTTCTGTGCATTACATGATTACCAAAAAATAGGTAATGAAGGCAAAAATAAAAAAATTATTCAAAAATGACAAAGATTTCAACGGATATTTTGAAAAGTTTCGGACAAATTAGTTGAATCCAAATTTCAATAAGAACCCAATTTAAAAGTGAGTCTTTTCTTAATTCCTCAAGCTAAATTAAAGCTCTACACTATGAATCAATATTTCAGCAAATCACAATACTATTATAAGTATCATTAAAATTACCAAATATAAAAAAGCCACTAAATTGAAGGAACAAATAATCGACTGAAATTTCAGCAAATCATGATACTATTATAAGTATCATTAGTAAGATATGAAATTTCTTATGAACTAATGAATCTACACTATAAATAAGAGAGATTTGTCATATATTGAATTGATATAGTAAAGATAATTCAGAAGTTGAGAGATTTATTGAAAGTTTTAATTCAAATGACCGAATTTTTTAAAAATGGATAATCCAACTAATTTTTTCGCCATTTAAGTATTCTTCTACTTGTCTAATATCTTCTTGAATTCACTTTAAGTATTTAGACCAAATTCTTAAATCCACCACAGCCTCTAGACCAAATTCTCAACCAATCGAATCTTGAAATCAATAGTCCAAGTCTATAAGAACTCCCCTTTGTCAAAGAAAATAAATCGCCAAAATTTTAGCATTGATTTAGGAAATTAAGATATATTATCACAGAGATTTTAGCGTTGATTCAGGAAATTAAAATACGTATCGTAGAGATTTTAGAACAGCGGTTTAGGAAATAATCAAAAGCACGGAGAGAATTAACAATTAGAATAGTAGATTAGGAAATAAGAATCTTTAGGCTCTCGAAAGGAAAAGATGGGAAGAAAGAGAAGGTAATTTACAGTGAAAATTGGGGGAAAAAGTAGGGAAGGAGCCAGGAATTTTTCTCAGAGTGCTCGGATTTATTTTTTAATTTTTTTTAGAGGTATGGTCGGAAATTTTACAAATTGTCTAATGAAGAGATATTCATGTAATAACTAATAAATACAAATCTAATATGAGTGTCCTTTTAAAACAAATATATAATAATATGTGTATATTAGGATATATAGATTCCCACATCGGATTACATAACAAAATAGAAAAATGTCGAGTGTTATAAAAGTGGATATTAGATATGCAATTTCCAAAGAGAATTGAATTGTGTCCCACATCTGGTTGATAGCAAACAACGGCTGAGGGTGTATATTATTAAAATAAAATGGAATATATGTAATTTAAGGCGGATGAAATCCCACATTGGATTAAGAATATGATATTGTCTAATGAAGAGATATTCATGTAATAACTAATAAACACAAATATAATATGAGTGTCCTTTTAAAACAAATATATATAATAATATGCGCATATTAGGATATACAGATTCCCACATTGAATTACATAATAAAATAGAAAAATATTGAATGTTACAAAAGTGGATGTTAGACAAGTAATTTTCAAAGAGAATTGAATTGTGTTCCACATCGAGTTGATAGCAAACAACGATTGAGGGTATACTTTATAAATTTAAAATGGAACATATGTGATATAAGGCGGATGAAATCCCACATTGAATTAAGAATATAATATCGTCTAATGAAGAGATATCCATGTAATAACTAATAAACACAAATCTAATATGAGTGTCCTTTTAAAACAAATATATATAATAATATGTGTACATTAGGATGTATAAATTCCCACATCGGATTACACGATCTATAGAAAAAAGTTGAGTGTTATAAAATAGAATGTTAGAAATGCAATTTTTAGAGAGAATTGAATTGTATCCCACATCAGGTTGATAGCAAATAACGGCTGACGGTGTACTTTATAAAATTAAAATGGAAGATATATGATTTAAGGCTGATGAAATCCCACATCAGATTAAGAATATAATATTATTTGGCTGAGTCTATATAAAAGTGGAAGGTGGAATGCATTTAACATAACTATTGATTGGCCTAACTATTGATTTTTAGCCCAATTGTAGTTAAAAGCTTTTTCCTATACAAGATAGTTATTTTGGACTCTGGAAAATAGTGCACTCAGCCCAAAAATCAAATGGGCTGTGACAGGAGGCAGTGCGGTCACATCATAAAAGGTATCGTAAAAGACAGGCCATGACATTTACAACACTAAAATGGGTGGGAAAAATAGAAATGCATCTTAAGTGCTTATATATATATATATATATATATATAGATATATAGATATTTGGTAAATGTTTTAAATTCTAGAAATAGTTTAACATACTGTGTTACAGAGGCAACAAGTATGTTACTTTTATATATTTATTATTTTCTCTCTTTACTAATTTTTTTAACACGCCTATCCCATCTCCCCAACCTCCATACCCAACCCCAACCTGACCGCACCCTCAAGTCGGTAGCCATTGACTGGCTGGTCGGATTCCGACGACCTTGTTGGCTGGATTTTTTTTTATTTTCTCTTTCCTTTTCCTTTTTTCTTTGTTTTCTCTCTTTATTTTTAATCTTTTTTTTAAATTCATATAGTATTAATTGTTTGAAGTTTTAATTCATATAATCGATGCTGTTATACTATTTTAACATGGGCAGCTGTACGAATAACATAGTTTGTTACATAGAAAACTTATTTTGTGATGAAAATAACACAAATTGTTTGACAACAAATATTACTACAGACATAACATACCTTGTTACACAAATAACAAGGCTCATTGTACAAATAATGTAGCTTGTTGCATTAGTACATAACATAACCTATTTTACGATAACATAGCGTGTTATGTACATAACATGATATGTTGGACAAATAACATAGATTTCTATTCGGCAATAAATCATTAAAACGGTATTTAAATAGTTATAGACATGTAAAAAAACATAAAATATAAAAAATAAAAAATAGGAAAATAGAAAATCACAAATTCAAAGGCCTAAGTGACCTCGGATTGCTGAAAACTGATGGTTCATCAACCTTAAGTTTGATGAGCCTGATCATTGTTCCACTTCTGAAAAGGTATTATAAACTAAATTCTGCACCAAACGCTAAAAATACCTAAATTTCAACATGATCTTGAATCCAATTCTCTCTCGATCCATTCTAACATGTACTCTATATGAGCTTTTTACATGAATAATATAGATTGTTTGATAACGTAGATTATTTGACAAAATATATATGCTATTACACAAAAAACATAGCTTGTTACACATGTTATATAGGTAACATAACCTGTTAAAACATAACAAACATTCGAATGTAAAAATATTATTTATGATATAGCAAACTTTGTCAAAAAATTGTTATAGGAAAAAGAGAAAATGGAAAAAACAAAAAGGCAAAAACAAAAATGAAAAAAAATGAAGAAGAAGACTCTGACAATATTTTTGGAAAAAAAAAAGAAAAAAATGTAAAAGGAATGAGGGAGAAAGGAAAAAGAAATAAAAAAATCGCTAGAATCTAGTGGCCGGATTCCAAGCGTCAGAGGCTCGTCGCAAGGCAGCTGGGTAGATTCCAGCCGACAGGGGTTGGGGTCGTAGGGGTAGTAGGTGGGTGGGGTGGTTGAGTGGGCAAGGGCCAAGTTGGCATTTGTGTTTAGTGAAAGCGACGACATACAATGACTAACAAGTCAAAAATAATAAAATGTTCCAATATAAAAAACACTACTAAAATAAGATACTTTACAATTGCTCTTTTCGAGTTTTCATATTTTGAAATCTTTGTAAAATAACATCATTGTCAATATTCAAAAATACATCTTTTTCTACATAAACAATGAGACTATCATTCATCCAATCATCAGTCATTCGATTACCCAACCGAGTGACCAATCCTTCATAATACCCATGACAGAATATACTCTCTCAACAGGTAAATAGACTAGTTATTATAAGTCCTAAGAATCAACTACAACCAATGAAGTAAAAAATAAATAAATAATAATAATAATCAAAGTAATTAAAAATCAAACTGTTTAGAAAGAGACTCCTAATTTCACTTGTTTAGTGTAGCATAGATAACATCTATTCTAAAATATTGCAAAATCAAATTTAGAGTTGAAACACTACTCTATTACTGACATTCATTGAAGATATTAAAAGTACATTGGAAAAAAAAAAAAGAAAAAATGAAAGAAAGAAAGAAGGAAGCATTACCTGTAACTGTTTAAGAGACTAAAAATTATTGCTATAGCAGGTGAAATGTCATAGCATGGATCAAACAAATTCGTAAAAGTTAAGTTTAAAGGATCACCGTATGGATAGACATATTATGTCTTATAATCCTTTAGCTGAATTTTCTTTTGAGAGAATCTTTGATTGAAAAATACATTCTAGCAACTGATGTTTGTCCTTTTCTCTCCCTCATTTAACATCGTCTTGCAATTTTTGAATGGTATATTTGTCTATGTTTGGGTTGTATACGTTGTTTACAATTGAAACACATACTTAATGAGGCCATTCTTTCTGCAGATCTGGGTGTTTGTGCCATGTTTACTTGAGGAAATTATAGTCAAATAGTTATTCTCACTGTGATATATGCTTTAGTCCATTCATGATGATTTTTACGTGTGCTTAAACATTTTAAGCACTAGAGAAAAAGCATACGAATGATCGATGGAGCAAAAAAGCAATTTGGGTTCAATTAGCTTACCATATGAAGAACTGGATTCTCTTTTGGGTTTGTTAGTGGTTTATTTGTTGTAAGAATTATTTTAACTTGGACTCTAAATGTAAGCTTTTTGCATGATTTGGGCTTAAGATAGTGTAGGCGATATAAAGGAGTCTAAAATTTCAGTGATGGCATCTGCCCTTACTGGGCCTTAATAGCCTTGTCCCCCGAGGGTGGGTTGAGGGAGTAAAAATAACATAAAATAAAATAGTAAAATAATATAAAAAACAACACAGTATTTTTAAAAAACATAGCAAACACGGAAAAAACTGCTTGTGCACAGTAACTCATATAATTTCCCCAATTTATTATTATTAAGAAAACCAACACATAATTTTTCAACGATATTGTGATCCTATCTATATTCTATATATTAATTAATCCACTTAAGTCTAAGTACCTTTTGTTCCGCAATTTTTTCACTTTTTTATTTGGTAAATTTCACGGTAATTGTTCCTTTTTTTAAGAAAAACTTTTGTAAAAAAACTTAGAGAAGACTTGAACTTGTAACTATTTAGTTTAACAACTAAATCTTAACAATTTTACCCATTAGTTTTGTTTGTTAATATTTTTACTAATAAATTAAAATATCAAGTCTGAAATGTCAATTCTAAAACAAACTCTAACCCATCATAATTCGTTAATTCACCATCTCTACTTTGTGTATTGATGAGTTTAATGTTATTTGAATTTTTTAATACATTATATATATATATTTTTTGAATTTGTTAGTTTTATTCGGATCTTTTTAAAATGAGGCAGGTAACAGGTATTTTTTTATTGTTATATATATGTACAAAGGATTATATATAAGAATATTTGTTGTTTTTTAAACGATCATGAACTTCACGATTATTAAGTCCATCGATGTTATTGATTCAGTTAATGTATACTTATGTTTCTATATTTTCTTCAACGTGTAAATATTACAGATTTATTTTTAACTATCTAATAATATATTTTACTAAGTTTTTTTTCCCGTACAACGCACGTTGGTTTAACTAGTGCCACTATAAATAGTTTTCCTTTGAATTTAAATATGACTCAATCATTGTATTGAAATTTGGGATAATATATATTATTATGCTTCCTCATCTCATTTACCTTGTCATTGTTTTCTTTTTTATTTGCCCCATTTATCTTGTCACGATTCTTTATTTAGTATTATTTTTTAAATTTATTTACAATTATTTAGACCTCTAATTAAATAGGTGTATTTCTGTGTTCATTGCATTGAATGTACACTCATTTAAATGGGGGTATTTTAGAAAGTTAATTTGTAAATTTGCTTTCCCTATAATTTTCTTAATCTTGTGTAAAAAACAAAGTGGATAAGGTAAATCGTTCGGAAGGAGTACTAATTATTATAATTGAAAATCAAACAGACCCGAAGACAAGAAAAATCAATAGGAGAATACAAGCACTTAAAATAACAAAAAAATACTTTTATTCAATAATTTGCAGTGTGTATATTTTTCTACATGTATAGAATAAACTAATATATTGTGTCAAAAAAATCTGAATTTAAAATGGCCTTTTGAGATCCTTGAAGTCCAAGGAATCAATGCATTCCACCCTATTCCTATACAAATTCATCAGCTTCAATAATTGAGATGCCTTCTCTTTTGTTTTCTCAGTACTCCCAACTTGTAACAAAAGTAATAGCTTCTGAAAAGCTCCTAATTCTACCGCTTCAAAAATCACCCCATGACAACTTTCATTCCTCGCCTGGTCATTGCCTAGCTTCCATAAAATCGAAACTGAAATCTCAGTCGCCAAATCGGATACGCGCAATAGTTTCTTCACCAAAATAGGAGTTGTTAGAGCATTCCCATAGGCCTTTTCCCTACCATCACTAGAATTGCAAATTCCGTCCAAAACACCTAATGCCTTTTCACATATGCCCTTTTCACAACTCACAAGCAGGTCTAGAAGAATTTCTACTAGCCCAATCTCGGCAAATCTTTTGGCAACGTCGACGCCACCATTTGCCGTTGATGACGAAGAAACCATATGGTACATGGCTAATAATGTTGCTTTTGTAGTAATAGGGCTTGTAGACTCTTTAACAAGCTTCACAAAGGCCTCTAGAGCCCCCGGAATCTCCATCACTTCACCAACTTTTTGTGCATTTGATGAAAGAATTGATTTTAGTAGTAGTGCTGCATTTCTCTGGCTTATGTCTTCTAATCCCATGAACCAAACAATGCTGCGTAACGACGATTTTGATGCAAGAATACCCTTTGCTTCCTCATCAAGAGGCAATATCGCCGTCAAAGTAGTCATGATCTCCGACAAGATATCTTGGACGTGTATATTATCCATAGAATTTCTCGAAAAGGCCTCAAGCTTGGAGGATAAGACTTTACCCGCGCCATTGGCCACAAAGCGTCGTTTGTTTAGCTCGCTTTCCATAGCCAATGTCCTGATTTCCATAACCAACTCTTGGCAATCTTTTACCTCAACTGCATCCTCAACTTTGGCAAGAATCTCCAAAACCTCGGCTGATGATACGGGAACTTTAGGAGTTGGAATCCTCTCTATGCCATAGGACTTGTTCTCCACACACCATTCTTGAATCATTTTCCTAATGGAATGATTAGGTATAGGCTCAAGACTTCTCAAATTTTGTTTAGTAACAGGACAAGTCGAGTTACCGGCTTGGAACCACGACTCAATGCTTTCTCGATCGTATGTCATGCCGGTAGACAACGTTACCGGATCCTTCATCAATTCCGATGATATCGGACAGCGAAAATGATCGGGGATTTTCACCTCGATCTTCGCGTTCTTCTTCTTTTCCAAATCTTGCATTTTTGCAGCTCGACGAGCTGCTTTTTTCCTTCTCCATGTTGAAATCATTGGCTATAATACCGTTATCTCAAAATGATTATATGAATCAAAACACACAAGAAATTAATCTAAAGAGAGCCTTAATAATATCTGCAAGAGATTGACGGGTTTTTCTTCTCAATTTAATTTAGTAGTTATGAATGGATGAATTCATGAATATATATATATATATAAATTATTTATGTGGTTACGCGGTTCAACTTTCAAATGTTTGGAACCTTAAGAATTTGAAAACAAATATGGAGAGAGAGATTTGAATATTGACCGTTGAAATGGTAAAATAAACCAAACCGAGACTGTGGAATAGAATGGACTGAGGGACTATGGAAAGAAATTAGAATAAATCAAACACAAATGGGAAACAACAATAGAGGTGTACAAAATTTTAGACGTGTTGCACCTTGGTCCCTCAATCTTCTAATTATAAGCCTACGATTTTTTTTTTTAAAATTCTTAATTCAAACTAGAAACTGAGTACTCCATATTATTTTTCTACTTTTATCCATGCATGTATGCATGGTAACATGAGTATTGCATGATTGTATACCATTATTTCTGCTCTTTTATTTTCCTTGTGAAATGAGTAACAAGCATGGGCTAAGATTTACAGATTTTGGTCTCGTCATTTTGAATCTTAAATAGAAAAGTTTACAATTATCTCAAGTTAACACAAAAAAAAAATATCGATTAAAACAGTAATGTTAGTTATCACAAGTGATGAATCATTGCCATTTTATGTACATTAAATGAAAATCTCAATTTAATGTATAAAGATAATATCATGAAATGTAAAAAAAAAAAAAAAGTAAGTACCAACAATGTCTAATACACCTGCTACATTTATAAAATGGGTTAGCTATCATCTGCTTCCACTAATGCTTAGTTAACTTTCCTTTTCACCTTTTTTTTTCTTTTGCTCTTTGGCATGGCATTAGAACCTTACAATTAGCATTGGCATTGAAGACTGGGGTGGAGACGGGGTAGCTTCCCTCCTCCACGTCTATCCTTTTTACTCTTTTTAAACAAAAAAGTCTTTTGAAAAATTTATTAAAAAAAAAAAAATTTGGCGTTTCAATTAGGGGCCGTTAATTTCCAGTTACCCATTCTACCTTCTTCTGGTAATGTCCCTGACTGAAGATGCTTTATCAATCGGTTGCCAAAAACAAGGTAAATAAATTGCTCCAGATTTGTAAATGATATGTTTTGGAAACGTTGGACCAAACTACAACACAGGTCAAAGTTGTAGGACCTTTGCTGCCATAATTCTTATTTTGACCAGAGACCATCAATTGGTCGTGAAGCCACAGAGCGGGTCGTATAAGACAGAAACTTCTGTTAATTAATTAATAATAATAATTATTATTATTAAACTCAGAAAACAGAAATAAATTAGTTTTATGTTATGGTGATTATATTGATACTATAGTTTTTACTAACCACACCATATCTTATTTACTTTAAATGCATCTAATCTTTAGTAATTACCACATTTATGTCACAACTTTTCTATCGCTTTTTTCCTTTAATTTCCCATTAATTAATTATAACATATTATTTTCATAATATTTTCTCCATAAAATTTTATTGTAAAAGAGTTCTAAGTATTTTTAAATTGGTAAAGAATTTATAAAGGAAATCAAAGGGCACTACATATATTCTCATTAATTTAAAGTGGCCTACACGACGCTCTTCCGATCTCAAAAAAAGTTGTTAAGGGAATAATTGTTTATTAATCGAAGTTGAGGTAAAAATGCAGTGAAAATAAAAAAAAAATGTGATAGAAATATAATAAAGATATAGTCTAAGGATATTTATATAAATAAATTGTAGTGTAATTAGTAAAATGTGCAGTGTGAATATAGTTTCCCTTTATGTTACTATATCTTATTAAAAAAAGTTTAAAAAATGTACTTTTTGAAAAAAAGAAAAAAAGGGAAAACCCTACGTGTCATTATCGTTGTAACTTATCCAACTTACGATTTTTGACTTTTATTTTTTGGCAGTTAACGTATTTAGTTCCTAAACATTGCTTTTTTTGTTAAATAATAACTCCAAAACAATCTATCTTTGTTATCACAAGCCGCTTTAGATAGAAATCATTTGAATATCTTGTTTGGTGACCAAAATTGTTAATACCATTTAGTTTTTTACTCCAGTATCTAAGGAAAAAAAAGAAAAAGAAAAAAAAATATTCGTCATTATAGAGGCCCATGTTTTAAACTTCAGTTGTGGCCCTCTTGACAATAGTTTCAGTCCTACTGTCATGTTAGCTTTACATGAGTTTGGGGTGCTAACATGGACAGAAACTTAGATATTGTCACGCTAAAATTTTTAGGCCACTTGAATTGATGTGGTGTTGTCGTATCAGTAATGAGAGATATCTTGGTCACTGTGTGTGTGATTTTTTCATGTCAACGCACGTTACTACTTAATAGTTTCATGTCATTATTTACAGCTCATGTTTTCTTTGTTGGGATGACATCATCATCTGCAGACACATTACAAATCATTATTTACCAAGCAACTTATAACTTGTTTTGATACGAATAAATAATAAAATGTGGAACCTAGATAATATTTGTTATGGGTCGTACAAAACATATATAATAAATAAAAATTATGTCTTACCAATTTTGAATTTATTCATGTATAATTTATGAATTATTCTACAAGCATAAAAAACTTGTTACAAATACAAATGCGGTCAATGTGATTTCAATTGACTTAAAAGTGACATGATGAATAGAAAACTAATTACCATATGTCAAGTGTATTATTGCATATAAAAACCATTTTTTCTTTAATAACTTTTTGTTAATGTAGCAAAATTTATAATTTATTATAAATGGCTCTGAAAGTCGAACTCCTATTTATATTGGGGAAAAAAAGGTTCACACTTTTGCATGTGACGCGGAATACTAGTTGGATTGAAAACTTTTTATAATCTTTAATATCTTTATTTATATAGTTATTTAGGTGTGGAAAGTTCAACAGCGGGTGTACAGGATAATACAGTGGCGAAGCACGTACACGGAGCTGACGCGTAAATTATAATAATCCAATCCAATAATAAGAAGTACGAGCAGTCCACGCGTCACCAGGGTTAATAAAACACATAAAATCTTGTGTGAAAATAGGAAGAATTCGACGAACACTCGAAACGAGCGTCGTCCTCAAAATTCTGAATTATTTCTCCATTAATTAATCTAATAATAATCAGGGACGGGGCCACTGTCGGGCCGAGCGTTGGATGAAATTTTATAAGATCTAAAAGCTCCCGCGGCAATGGAATCTTGAAAAGAAACAATTTGCATAATATAATCTAGGGGAAGCAATTGTACTACTAGAGATACTTAAACACAAGAAACAATAATTTATCTAAAGTACTTGCGTATAATCAAGTATCGAATGCTAAAGTAATTTAAAGAAAGTTTAATCTTCATAAAAAGAGAGTCAAGACACGTGTTACTCACAAGAGAATGCTAAAGCAGTTTAAAATATGCATATCGAGAGAGAGAAAGAGATAGAGAGCCAATATATGCGTTACTCACCGTCAAAGATTTCTTGCATAATCCTAAATGGAAAAATGCTTCGAAAGCCTTAGTTTTCCTCAATTAAAGTTGTCTTTTAAGTTGGAAGCTTTATATATATGAAAAGTAGCCATTTTCAATAACAAAACTAAGTATTTGATGAGTTTTTAGAATTTTTTTTGCTTCCCACAATACCTTTGGACAAATTTTCTCTTTTACACATATATGAAGGACTTGAGATTTACTAAGAAGCTAGATATTGATGCATGTGGAGAGGGAGAGGGAGAGAGAGAGAATTTAGGATAGGTTGTGGGTGTTTGGAGAACTTTGAGGACCTTTTTGCCTATTTATAATAGTTAGGATTTAGTTTTTAATAAATTTTTGAGTTCCGTCAATCACCGCGTGACACGTGGCTTGATTTGGTAACATATACTGAAGGAGGCGACGTGGCCATATACATATCACTCGTTTATTGCTCAAAAAATCCTTATACTTTTTGTTGTCTTATAAGTAAGTCATTGAACTTTGATTCCTGTTATTCGGAGTCCTTTTACTATCTAAATTATTAAAATAAGTCTAACTCTTAAAATTTTTGCTTAATCCAATGACCAAATTGTTTATAAAACATATTCAAAACTTATTGATCCAGAATTAAAACTTCATGGATGCTACAATCTACCCCCCCTTAAATGAATTTCATTCTCGAAATTCGCTAAACGTTATAGCGAGAATTATTTTCAAAAGTATAGTACGCAACAAAATTATTACTTTGATAATGATGGGAGAATAACTTGAATTTGCATCAACTGAAAGGTTGTAGGATTATTGAATTGAATTGCATCAATTATAAAGTTACAAGACTATTGCTCAAACGAATGCCTAAAATTGGAATGGAACTATTGATAATATGATTGTTATTTTGACAATGATTTCATTAAAATATAATTATTGATAATGCGATCGTTATTTTGACGACGATTGGACAATTGTTTGAATTGCACTAATTGAAAGATTACAAAATTTACCACTCGAATGTATACCAAGAATTAGAATACAACTATTGACAATGTAAATGTTATTTTAACGTTGATTGAATAACCGCTTGAAATGCCACGAAATTCAAAAATTTTTACGCAAATGAATGCCTTTAGAGGATGGTCATTGTAAATATGACCTATATTTTGACAATAAATTAGAAGGTGGTTATTAATACTTTGAGCGATATTTTGACAATGAAATTGGATAACCACATGAACTGCATAAATTATGTTACAAGACTCAAAGATTATCACTCGAGTGATGCATCGAGACAACAATGTGGTTTGGTTAGTATGACTCGAAGTATAGCCACTTAATTATAAAATCGTGTTAAGTGGAAAGTCTCGAATAACTTAGATCAAAATATCATAACTTAATTATAAGATAACACAAAGTATAAAGACTTCTCGAGCAATAAAAGTATGAATCTCATTTCACCACGCAGCCTCCTAAAATATGCGGCGCCATATCGAGTCACGTGCCACGTTTTGATTGGCGAAACTTAAAGGTTTATTAAAACCAACTAAATCGGGATATTTTTTACGACTATAAATAGGAAAGGGAGGATGAAGATTTCCTCAACCTATCTATTTGAAGATTTCCTCAACATATCTATTCTCTCTCTCCCTCCCTCTCCAGACTCATGTCCATCTTAAAAGGCCAATGGTTTTGCCTCTTTGATGAACCTCAAGCTCTTTATGCATAAAGAAAATTCGTCCAAAATGGTAAGAAGAGAAAAACAACCCTTAAAGCCTATCAAAAACTTAGTTTTGTATTTGAAAAAGACTCCTCTTCATGTATATAAGAAAACCAACTTGAAACACCACTTTGATTGGGGGAAATAAAGCTTTTGAGGGTATTAGTTAACAACTCAAAGAATCTTCGTAAAAATCAAGTTAAGGAGGTGGGGATGGCAATGGATCGGATTGGTACCGATCCAATTTGCTCCATGAAAGATTTACAAAACTATGATTTGCTCCATTATCCACAACTTACGGATCAGAGTAGATCAGATCGGATCAAGATTGTGATCCACCAAACTGATCCACAGAACCTTTTTTTTAAACACTATATAACTTAGTTTTCACATCATACAATATATGACAACCTATTTTAACAGTAAAATGAAATTAAATCAATATTAACTATCAAGTATCATATCCAAAAGTAATATCAATAGTCAACAATTAACATAGCAATTAGCAAGTTGACAACATCCAAGATAAATTCAACAAATCATCATCCATGCGCAAAATCAGTTAGAAAAAAAAAGGAAAATTTGCTTCTTCAAATCTTCATTTCTCGAAAGTCAAGCTCAAGAGTCGATAGTGTCAGTACAAGTATTAGAATTTATACAAGATTGTGCCTATAAAAAAGAAGACAAAGTGTTAGATGAAGCAAAGAAAAAATTGGAACATATTTAGGAGAACTTAATTTATTAATATTTATCTCCTCCTCAATCTCTTTATTAGTCATCCTATTGCAAGTTCCGTAATACATTTGTAACTCTGAATTTTCTTTTCAATAGAAAATAAAAGAATATATTAGTAGTATCATAATTCTTGCATACAAAAACCTATATTTTTCCCCCACCTTGACAAGCTGATCATCAACAACCCACCTAAAGCCAACCACCTAAAATTAAGAGAAACAAATCTGACTTCCAAAAAATACAAAACCTTCATTACATAGGAGGGAGCAACATCAGCATATGATATGGCAACAATAGTTTAATGCAGTAAACAATTTTGACATTAGCAATTATACCGACAAAGAGAAGACATTCACCCCGCTGGTAGAAGTAAAAAAGAAAGAAGTCGGCCAGGCAATAAACGAAGCAAGTAAGAGGAGTTAGAGATGAGGGATGAACTAACCTAGACAGTCAACGTTGAGGTGGTGACTGAGAGGTTTAGGCAACCAGATGACTGAACAGGTGAGGCGGTCGTGCATAAAAGACTGAGGGATGTTTAGGATTTAGGGTTCACTTGAAGGTTAGGTGGGTAATGGGAGGACTAGGTGTTAACTATTGTGGTGGAGTGAATGAGTGTTGACCGAATGTAAAGTTAAATGTTTTCCCCGTTCTTTTTTTTTTTTTTTTTTTTTTACAATTGTTAAACGGATTGGATCGGATCGACCACGATCTGATCCGATCTACGATCTTGTGTCAGATCGCAAATTCTACCATGATTTGCTCCACTAATCCATGGATCGGGAATCTTTTCTCAAATGAATTGGGCATCCGTCGAGTTATGAAGCAGATCATTTTTCTGCCATCCCTATAACGAGGTGAGTAACTGATGTCTTGATTCTCTTTTGCATTTATAAATTTTGATAGGATAAGCATGGATTTTGATTGAAGTCTTCCACGAAATGAATATGGATTCTGATGCATTCAAAAGAAAGGCTGATTTATTGTATTTGAATCACTAGTTGATGCTCTACCCGTCTTGTCTTTGCTTTGCTTTGTTGTCATACTAGGAGCCATCTAATGATACGAGATGTGCGATAATTACTATGGTATTTGCTTTTTATTTGTATTGCTCTTTGTGAAAATTCTGGTAGGGGTCAACTAGGATTTGAATGTGGATCCACTTGAATATACATGGTCGTGATGATATTGATTGATGTGAATTTTGCACGCACTACGGGTAGTAGTTTAACTAGTGATAATGCCTTTTTGTGCATTTAAAAGCTTTGTGCATTTAATGGTTTCTTGAAAATAAATCTCTCAAATGAAAGGTGAATCAAAGTGTTTTGTTACTTACTGAGTACTTTGTGCTCATTCCCTTTTCTCTACAATTTTGTAGATGATTGAATGCTTGATAATTGAGAAGCAAGCCAGGAGTTGGAACATGTCCATGAACGGGAGTAGAGCTTTGCATGTAGTTGCATGTAGTAGAAACCTATCTCTAAAACTACTACAGATGCACTTATGAGCTTAATACTTTTTATGTTAATAAGTATGTCCACATCTCTATAATATATATTTTTATATGTCCACATCTCTATAATATATATTTTTACGCCTTACTACATATAAAAAGCATGAATATGTAATCTTTGTATTAATTTGAAGCTTCCTTTTCAATGTAAAAGCTTCCCAATGATTTGGCTTGGCGAGATAATCAATGAAATATACTCATTAATATAACTTCTTGTGTTCTTTATAATTCTTTTGAAAATCTGATTGTAATGATTCTCAATAAATAAAACAACTTGTTAGCTTAAGAAATTAGCCTTGTAGAATGTTAAAACATCTAAGGCAAAAGCAATTTGATTATCTCCCCGGCACAAAGCTTCTTAATTCAACACCTACAGGGTTGCTAAAGGGAAAGGAAGGAGGGGTGAGTACAAAATACCCAGTGAATAACATGTATTGGCTCATAACGAAATGCAGGAAAGATAACTTTTATGCACAAAGGAAACCGTTTATATGCACAAGTCAGGCCATCACCAGCTTAGACTATCTGTAAGCAAGGAAGATTCAAATGTTCAAGATGACCAAGATCACATAGCATGATCATAATACCATAAACATTATCACATAGCAAGGCAAAACGGGTAGATAGCACCACTAGAGATGCCCAAACACAAGAAACAATAATTTATCCAAAGCAATTGTGCACAATTAAATATCGAATGCCAAAAAAATAAAGAAAGCATGAGTTTCACAAAGGGAGAGCCAAGACACGTATTACTCACAAAAGAATGCCAAAGCAATTTGAAACATGCGTATCAAGAGAAAAAGATAAAAATAGAGATAGAGATAAAGATAGAGATAGAGAGCCAAGACATGTGTTACTCACATCCAAAGATTCCTTGAATAATCCTAAGTGGAAAAGCGCTTCTAAAGTCTTTGTTTTCCCCAATCACATTTTTCCTTTAAGTTGGAAGCTTCCTATATATGAAAGGAAGCCTTTTTCAAAAGCAAAACTAAGTATTTGGTAGGTCATCTATGCGGCCGCATGGTGGTTTTTTTCCTCAAAAACATTCTTTAGTATGAATAAAGGCCATATGACATCTTTTAATGTTATCTTGATACTCGGGATCAAATTAAAAGCTTTCATCTTTCTTTTCCACTTTTCTCATCCATTATTCCTTGTTTTCTTTGATAAACTCCAAATGGTTAATTTCCTTTATTAGCTCAATTCTATACTTTGAATGTTTTCTTCTACTATTTTGTAGGGTTTACTTTCTTGTGTTTCTTGAGTTGGTAAGATCAAAAGCCACCAACTTTTTAACTCCTTAAAGAAGATCAAATCAATGTCAATATATATCAATAGATTTCATATCACTTGACTTCTATTTCTTATAACTTTTTACCATATATCTAATAAGTATAATTCTTACAAAACTAGAAAAACAATGTACAAAGTATTCATAAGCATAGTAAGATGTAACTTACTTGCAAGTCGATTGGTTGATGCCTTGTACGGAGTAGATTGTGCATGTAGTACCCTTGGAACGATGCTTTGATACCACTCTTGTCAGATCGGAATAATATTCAATATTCTTGAATGTCTTCTATTGGTTATTAAACTCTATAGCAGAAGCTTTCATAAAAATAGTGGCCACTGGACGTGCAAAACAATCAAATTGCTTTTGCCCTAGATGGTTTAACATTCTGTAAGGCTAATTACTTAAACTAACAAGTTGTTTAATTTAAACAAATCATTACAATGCGGTTTTTTAATAAAATATAAAGAACACAACAAGTTATTAATAGGAATATTTCATTGATTACCTAACCCAGCCAAATATTTGGAAAGCTTTTACATTAAAGGGTAAGTTTCCAGCCAATACAAAGATTACATCTTCATTATGTCTTATATATTACAAGACGTAAAAAGATATATTATAGAGAGGTGGACGTACTTATTAATACAAAAGGTATTAAGTTCATAGGTGTATTCATAATAGCTTCAAAGATAGGCTTTCACTACATGCAAAATTCTACTCCCATTGGCAGACATACTCCAACTCGTGGCTTGCTTCTCAATCATTATGCCTTCAATCATCTACAAAATTGTAGAAAAATGAGTAAGTACAAAATACTCAGCGAGTAACAAAATCATTTGACTCACCTTTCGTTTGAGAGATTTATTTTCGAAAAACCATTGAATAGACAAAGCTTTTAAATGCACAGGAGGGTCCTGTCACTAGTTAAACTACTACTCGCAGCGCGCAAGATTCACATCAATCAATATCAATTCAATCATGGCCATGTATATTCAAGTAGATCCACATTCAAATCCCAGTTGACCCCTACTAGAATTTTTACAGAGATCAATACAAATACAAAGAAAATACCATACTAATCGTCACCTATCTCGCATCATTAGATGGCTCCTAGTATGGCAACAAAGCAAACCAAAGACAAGACGGGTAGAGGATTAACTAATGATTCAAATGCAATAAATCAATCTTTCTTTTCAATGCATCAAAATTCATGTTTATTTCATGGAAGACTTCAATCAAAATCCATGCTTATCTTGTCAAAACTTGATGAATGCAAAAAGGAAATCAAAGCATTAGTTACTCATATCCTTAACTTGTTTATAAAGTTTTGCAGGATGTTACAATAACATCCCCGCAAAAATTTAACAAGAAATTGGGCAAAATGATAGTTTTTTGATAATGACAAGGAATTACTTGAATTTCAAGGTTATACGATTATAATTTAATTGAACATCAATAAATAGAATGTGACAATATAATTGTATTGAATTGCAAAATTGCGAGTTTACCACTCAATTGAATAACAAAAAATTGAAATGTGACAATGTGGTCATATTTGAATTATTGATTGTTATGCAAATGACTGTCAAAAATTAGAATATGATTATTGACAACATGATCGATAATTTGACAATGAATTGGAATTAGAGGGTGGTTATTGAAAATGTATTGATAATGATTGAATAAGCACATGAGTTTGCTACTGATAATATAAACGCTATTTTGACGATGAACAAATCACCGCTTGAAATGCCACAAGAATTCAAAGAATTGTTACTCGAGTGGGCCTAGAGGCGAGAATGTAGTTATTAGTTAGCATGACTTAGCTAATCACCTAATTATAAAACCTTATTAAGTGGAAGGACTCAAATAACATAAATCAAATTATCGTGACTTTATTATAAGACAACACAAAATATAAAGAATTCCCGAGTAATAACAAGTGAACTTCATTTCACCACCTCACCCCTGAAGTGTACGGTGGCCAAATGCACCATGTGTCAGATTTTAATTGGCGAAAATCAAAGGCTTATTAAAAACAACTAATTTCAACCACTATAAACAGGAGATGGAACATGAAGATTTCCTCAAAGACCCACCCACGTATCCTATCTCTCTCCCCTATCATATATCCCCATCTATCTCTCTCTGTGTCTCTCCTTCCCTCTCCACATCTATATTTAAACCAATTGTCTTGCTTTTCATTTATATAAAGAGAGGAAATTCGTCCAAAATTAGTAAAGGGAAAGGAATAACCCATAAAACCTTTTAAACATTTAGTTTTGTACTTAGAAAAGACCATTTTCATATCTATATATATATATATATATATATAAGAAAACTAACTTGAAACGCCACTTTGATCGAGGGAAATAAAGGTTTTGAGGGCAATTAAGTTAAACAGATGAGTAACTAATGCTCTGATTCCCTTTTTACACTCATGAAGTTTTAATAAGATGAGCATGAACTTTAATTGAAATCTTCTATGAAATGAACATAGATTTGATGCATTAAAAAGAAATATTAATTTATTGCATTTGACTCACTAGTTAATGTTTTACCCGTTTTGTCTTTGCTTTACTTTGTTGTCATACTAGGAGCCATCTAATGATACCAAGATGGGCGACAATTAGTATGATATTTGCTTTGTATTTATATTACTTTGTGGAAATTCTAGTAGGGGTCAACTGGGAATTAGAATGTGGATCCAATTAATTGTACATGGCCATGATTGAATTGATATTGAATGATATGCGTGCTACGGGTAGTAATTTAACTAGTGATAGGGCCCTCTTGTTCATTTGAAAGCTTTGCGCATTCCATGGTTTTCTTGAAAATGAATCTTTCAAAGGGAAGGTGAATCAAAGGGTTTTGTTACTCACTGAGTACTTTATACTCCCTCCTCTTTTCTATAATTTTTGTAGATGATTAAAGATATGATGTTTGAGAAGCAAGGCAAGCCATGAGTTAGAGCATGCTCCTGAACGGGAGTAGAGTTTTTCACGTAGTTGAACCTATCTTTCAAACTACTACCAATGCAATTATGAACCCAATAATTTTTTTATTAATAAGTATACTCACCTCTCTATAATACATATTTCTTTTTATGCCTTATAATATATATATATATATATTATGGAAGGAATGTTGTTTAGTCTTTGTAATGATTTAAAACTTACTTTTCAAGATAAAAGCTTTCTAAATATTTAGCTTGCTTTGGTAATCAATAAAATATGCTTATTAATATAACTTGTCTGTTCTTTATATTTTATTGAAAAACCTAGTTTTAATGATTCTCTAAAAGTTAACAGCTTGTTAGTTTAAGTAATTAGCTTTATAGAACATTAGACTCTATAAGGTAAATACAATTTGTCTACTTCCCATCCCCGCTATTTGTATTAAAGCTCCCACTATATATTTTGTTAATTAACCAATCATTATTTTTTATAAACAACAATAAATAATAATTAAAGTAGTAATTCTTTCAGCCGTCACCACTGCCCTCAACTTCGGACTACTGGCAATCATTGCCACAATATAGTAACAAAATTTTACCATTCGAAAAACAAAAATGTTACCATTAAGAGAGCAAATGTTACCATCTGAAAAATAATATCAAGTACAATCTGAAAATGGCAGCAAAAAAGTCTTAAGAAAAAAACAAAAATATCAATCAACATTGGGTAACATTACGGATAAATGGTGACAAAAAAATTAAAAGAAAAATGAGAAGAAAAAAAAACAGAGATCGGTAACAGCGAGATAGAAAAAATAAAAAAACTCAGTCGAAAAACAAAGTAAAAACCTCAATCAAAAAATGGTAACAATGCCAGGAAATGGTAACGATGTCAGGAGATACTAAACATTAGAGATTAAAACGGTAATTGAAACTAAAAAAATAAAAAGAAAATAAAAGAAGGAAGAAAACATGCAACCTGCACATCAGGTGAACCTTGGAAAGATTCAATGAAATATTGAGCCACTGCCATTCGTGAAAAGATTCAAAGAAATAGTGGCGAGCGACCTCCCCCCTTCAATTCAAGTCAATGTTTCTTCTATTGGAAAATATTGTAAACTAGATGGTTATGACGGCAGAGGCAGTGTTGGTGGGGACGGCGGTAGTAGTGGTGGGAATGGCTAGGGTTTGAAAAATGAATGAATGGTGGCTAGGGTTTGAAAAATGAATGAACGGTGGCTAGGGTTTAGTGGAAGAGATATATATAATGCACGACGGTGCTCTTCCGATCTAATTTATTATAATTTAATTATTATTATAAAAAATCATAAAAATAAATAAATAATGGGGTATATTTATACTGCATAGGAGTATAAATGCAATTACATTTGATTAGAGGTGTAAAATTAAATGTCTTGTTGAAAATAGGGCAAAACCTCTAATTATCTCTTTTATTTTTCTGAAACAAGAAACATCATTTTAAATTTAAATTTATTTAAATTTAAATTATGCTATTTAGTTGAAATTCTTGTCTAGTTTCTTTTTTAAATTATGTGCAAGTTAACCTAGTAGATTACACTCAATTAGTCGAAAAAATTCCCTTTCAACTTGTATAATAATTATTTTAAGTGATAATAATTGTAGTGATTGGTGATATAAGAAACTTGAAAATGTAGTTTTACTTTTATGTTTTTGTGCATTGTATTTCTATTAAAAAAAAAGAATCAATCTTAATTCAAAATATAGATTTCCTTTGTAAGTTTAAAACTGAGTTTCATCTCATTTTCATGTCCAAATCATTCTATCACTCTATCGCCATAATACAGCTATTAATGAGAAATTTTGTCGACATGCTAGTATATTGAAATGGCGACCGTAGTGGCACAAAATCCTAGTTCCACGCCCGATAATAAAATCAATTTTTCTTTTCTTTTTGGACGTAAAATATATATGTTAGAATTTGACATACACATAAAAACGAAATTCATAATTAATCCCAAAATTTTATCTTGTTTGATTATGAAAACCTAAGCATTACCTGGATCCGTAGCAATGATCTTTTATTATAGCAATGGAAGAAATTGTTGTGGTGCAATAACCTTCTTCAACTAAATCATTTTAGTGTTATGGAATCCCTTATGTTTTCTTTCTTGATGGGGAGAAAGAAAACTTAATTGATTTGGTGTATGGAGACTATGATCAGAAAAATACTTATATATTATTGGCTTAATTGAGTCCTATAACATCCAACTAAGCCATAAATAGTCTCAACTTGATCGTGTTAAACTAAAATTAAGGAGTTTTAATGGGTTTTTTAATTTGATCATGTAAATTTTTTCTGCCTATACAATTAAATAGCTAATATAATTTATACTAATATTTTATCCACATAATTAATTGGAAAACTTTAATTTTCCAACACAATCTCCCTTAATCCCACTAGAAGCTATAAGGCGGGAGATTATTGGGAACTTATATGTAAGTAGAACCCCACATGTGATGAGTTTCCAATGATCTCCCATTACACAAGTGGTCGCGTGTCGAATGCACCAAAATAATAAATATCTTATTCTACTAAAATTAAAATAATTTGTAAAAGTGGAGAGTAAGGGTCGAATACACAGAACGTTGGATAAATTTAAACGCTCATGTCTACTCGTGAAAAAGGGGGTTTTCATGAGATTAAACTAAAAACTAAGGAAAAGAATAAAAGCAATTAAAACACAAATATAAGAAAGAAGATAAAAACATGAATATTAACTCCAGTTTTTGGTTCAGTTGTGCACTTCACAAAAAAGATAGTAATCAATTGCAACGCCATTCCTAGTTTTTTGCAAAACTATCAACTCTACGCATCAAACGCTCTGCTACCCGGATTTTCCCTTAATTATATCTAATCATATTAAACTCTTCAATTAGACTTAATCATTTGGACAACCTAGAATAAGTTCCCTAGATTTAGAACAATGATTGTATGCAGAATTAGAAAAATAAGTTGATCTAAGTAATAAACTCAGAAGATCGATATATTTAACTTAGGTAATACTATCCCTAACGATTAACAATCATTAGTTGCTACTTGAGAATTAGGAGAAAAAATAATTAAGGATTGAAACCCCAAATCTAGCTATAGAACATTAATCATTCAATGTAGTAGTCTTAAACTAAGTCAAACAATCAACATTCATAAGCATGAAAAATAAAATAACACAATCAACCTCACAAAAGAGCAAGAAATGATGTTACTAAAATCGATTAATTAAGAACAAGAAGTAGCACAACATCCCTTTGAACCGGAGGAAGGGAAAAGCTAGCCTCGAGTGCTCACTCTGGAAAAACTTCCTCCAACTTGTCTTTGATAAAAAGAAAATAAATCTATAAAGTTGTCCCTGGGGTTCTCAAAGATCTGACCCTTATATAGGGTCTAAAAACCCCTAAGAAAAGCCTAAAAATCGTGTACAGACCAAACTATAAAAGGAGTTCTAAAGAAACAAGGAAAATAAAAGAAAAATCACGAAACGGGACGATACGGTCGTATCCAGTGGGCAGGGCACCCATCCTAAAGGTTCTGCCGCTGTTTGCTGGTGTTGTACGGCCGCATGTATAGGCTGTGTGGCCGCACAGCTTCACGCCTTTTTTCCTTTTATTTCGGTCCTTCTGGTTTTAATACTTGATGTCTTAGTCCCCCAAACTCCAAAATCATTGCAATGTGCGTCCGTTCTTGATTCGTTCTATTTATTTCCTTCTTCCTATAACAAATAAACAAACCATATATAAATAATCATTTTAATATAATAAAATAATAATAAAATATGAGTATGGAGAAATTAAACAATCTAATAAAATACCTATCAAATTTCTCTACACTTAAACCGTTGTTCGTCCTTCCGATCTCAAAACAAGACATAAAACTCAAACATAAACTCTTCTGATTACACACAAGGCAAACAACTTATCATTATGCTCATAAAAAATCAAGACAGCTTGCCTAATAAAAAGGCTCCAAAGCAATGCAAGAGTTTTGAAAATATTTTTTTCCCCTTTCTTCACAAATAATAACTAACCCTTTGAAACTCATAAAATGTCATGAACAAGGGTACTAGAGCAACCTTCAAAATTATGAAACACAACTTTTACCTGAAATAATATAAACCGGACAAGCCAACCCTCACAGATAAGTCCACTCTCGCTCAAGTGTTTACAGGTTAAATGTTTACACTCAAGATTCTTTCCACAGGAGAGTTCTATTATAGGCTTGCAAGATTTCTCATTCTCTACCACTTAAGTGCATATGCATAACATAAATCAAAAGGTCTTTTAAGGGTTGTAACGGGCTAAGGGTTAAGGTAGGGAAAATTTAGGGAGTGAAGCTACTGAATCATTAGAACTAGTAGAACACAAAATTTATAACATTCAAGTTCATATCTCACGTGAAACCACTACTCTCTTCATTTTTTCAAAACTTCTAGCATCACCTATACAAGAATATCATCTCTTCACTTTCAAAGGTAACATGAACCCTTATTTTACAAAGGGAACAATCCTTTATTTCAACTTCATTTTTATTTCCTTTCATACAAAGATTTCCTTTCTGTTTCTTCGTCTCTTTTTTTCCACTATCACTTTCTCTTTCTTTTTTTATTTCTTTG
>CAVNYN010218945.1:0-79606 GCA_963692815.1 Nyctanthes arbor-tristis
TATTACAACCACATATTTTAAATTTTTTTACATTTTCAATACACATTCTACATCTCTCATCATTATAAATTGCTCAAATTTGATCAAATTAACCTTTTTCAACTCTGTTTACCTCTGATTTAAACTGAGATAAAATAATATTTTTTTAATATTACAAGGGCGTTGTAAGAGAGGGAATTGGACCTAGTGGAGGGTGTGAGAAATCAGCCCAAATGTCATCAGACCGCGTAGGTCTTGACGAATTAATATAGTAATTAGTTCATTTATTTATATAGTAATAAGTAGATTTAGATCTAACTAAACTGCTAGTGGTGGTAGCCGTTAGGTTGGGCCGTTGGGTATAGCATCTCTAATGGGAGAGGTCTTCCCAAAAGGTCATACACACAAAAAAAGTAGACCTCATATATTTCTTTTTTTTTATTTTTCTTTTTTCTTTTAATCATTTTTCTCTCATTTACACTATTTTATCCTCACTTTTCTTTCTCAGTGTCAATCCCAAGATCCAAAACCACACCTTCATCTCCACATTCTTCACTATTATTTTATCATTATTTTTAAATTTCTATATATCTCTCTCATCTTTTTCACTTTTTCCACTTTTTTCCCTATACCCTTTTCCATTAACTCATTCAATTTAAATAATTTCCTCACAATATCTCTCCTCTATCACCTTCACCTTCACTCTTACCATTGGAGATGCTCTTAGGTTGGCTATGAGATGGAGGTCCGCGGTTTCCACAAATAGGCTACTTATCTAGTTAGTTAATTAAAAATATTAAAATTTTTTCATTTTTTAGATATATAAATAGTTTTGTTCTATAACAGTGATGGGATTATAAAAACTGTATACTTCAAGATTCGTATTAAAAGGGTCAATGTCCAAGAGGCGGATCTACAGTGGGGACACTTAGGACAATGGCCCCCACACATAAAAAAATTGAAATATTTAACTATTTGCTTAATTAGAAGAATGAAGTGACATATTTAGCCCCTATACTTATTTTCCATTCAAGGTTATAAATCACTCAAAGTCAAATTTGTAATACACCACTTTTACTTTTATATCTTTGTCTTTTCTTCTTTTAATTTGTGTGGAACCCATGTACTCCATCCCACTTTTCTACCAAAAATTCCTATTCCAAAATCTGAATTTTGTCCAAAAGCTCAAGTTTGAATATGAATTTTTCAGTTTTCTTGTTTTAAATAACAATTTTGGCTCAATTTCATATAAATTTTCTTTTCCTTCTTTTCTTTTTCGACAATTCAATGGTTTGACGTGAAATTTTAAGATTTGATATAAATGATATTTGTTGAATGTTTTGCTTGATTTTGCATTTTAAAAGTAATACTGAGCATTTTATTAACTTGTTTATTAATTTAAGCCTATTTTTTCAAGTAGATATTGAAGTTAGAAAAGATTTAATCGTTTAGTCAGAAAAGGTTTAAAGTTATAGAGTAAGTTGTAATGATGTTGTTTGAATTAACATTTTATTTTTTAAATTCTAATAATTTCTCTTTGTTGTTTAGAAATAGAGAAATTTCTTGTAAAAAGAATGAGACCCAAGAAAACAAGTTTCTGATATCCTTGACGGAATTATTGTTAAATTCAAAAAAATTACAATGTCTCGTGTTTATATGTAATATATATTATTTTTTTGTTAACTACCAACAATGACCTATATCATATCTCATTTTTACTGTAATTATTCGCCCCATTAGGTGAAAAGTCTAAATCCACCACTATCAATGTCATTACAAATATCTCGACATTACGGGCATCGTCAAAAGATAGTAGAAGGGATAGCCGAAACTTGATGACTCTTAAGTGAAAACAAAAAAAAAAAAAAAAAAAAATCTCTAATTTTTCAATGAGTTATGAGAGAAATTTTTATTTATTTGAAACGGGTAGTCGTAGAAGAGGGTTGCTGCCCATTTTTGCCCCTGATCGACTCTTATATAAGGATCATTTATGTCAATGATGAACTCTTTGACTAGTAACCACCACTATTCTCTTTTTGAAACTAAAATAAAATAGCAACTAATCTTCATGCCCTAATTAACATTCTATTTATATTTCAATTTAATTATTTCATGAAACTCACATGTACTACACAAGTTTTATTTTACCACTCAAGACGGGATGTGTTGCTAAAAAGGGGCAGAATTTGCGTACTGTGATCTGTATTTACGCCATATTCATCCCAAATCACATACCAAATGAATAATGTTAGTTTTTTATTGTTATTTAAATTCTCAACAATGGTAACTTTTCCCAAAATTTGCACTTATTCACATAAAATATTGCATTTGTAAACAAAAAGAAATAATAAAAAATCATTAAATATAACAATTAACCAGACAAAAGTTTAAATGTGAAAGGGTAAAAGAACAACAAAAACTAAAAAATATTCAAGAAATAAAATAATGATCATTTTATCATTTAATTTTGGTAATAGTATGTATAGTCCATCTGCGAACTTTCAATCAATGCATTTTCAAAGTGTAGTGTCTTCATATTTGATTTTTCAATTTTGAACGATAGATTCTTATAGTCAATATTGTTCTTTATCTACAACCATCTCAAATTTTGGAGTTAGGCCTTTCAACATTTCATTCTTTATAATATTGTTCTTGACTTATGGTTAAAAAATTTATTTATAGCTTTTCAATTTCAATGAGTAAATAAATAACTCTAAATTTTGTACTTTAGCACCCAAAGTTGGTGCACCTCTGTTCAAGACACCAAAATCCAAATTGGTCTGGTGGATGTTAAGGAATAAATGACACATCGGAAAACTATTATAAAACAAATAACCTACATATAAAGTGTTTGAGCTATTTCTCTTGATAGGTGACCTTTTAAGATAAAACATCAAGTTTTGATATCTTATCAAAGGTCCTCAAGTTTGAATGAGTAATTCAATTCAATTCCGTTAAAACTAAAATAAGTAGAGGGATTATAAAATTGATATGTTCCAACAAGCCACTATTTTAAGGGTAATTGTGATATGTTATGGGATAAATTCACATCGAGAAACTCTAAAATAAATAATCAAACGTATTGGACTACTTCTAAAAGGCCAAATCTTAATATTAATAGTCAAAAATCAAAATTATACATATTAACAAACTAATTCTATTTTAAAATAGAATTTCCTTAAAAACAAGGGGAAATTGCACTATTTACTTGCATTCATTAAAGACAAAGTTTGGAAGCGGTTGTAAGGTTGGAAAGAAAAATGTTTATCAAGAGCGGGGAATGAGATTTTGCTAAAAACCGTTGCTCAAGCTATCCCAAACTATGTCATTAGTGCCTTTTTTATTCCTGCACAACTATGTGACGAGATTGAACGTTTGATGAACAGTTTTTGGTGGAAATCAAATTAGCAAATTGGGAGAGGAATTAATGGATTTGTTGGGAAAATCTTAGTTTAACCAAAAAAAAAAAAACGGAGGGAATGGGGTTGAAGAAGCTTCATGATTCCAACTTGGCATTTTTGGGAAAACATGGATGGAAATTTATTGCTGAACCGAATGCCCTTGTATCCTGTTTATTCAAAGTTCGGTATTTTCCCTCTTCGAGTTTTCTGGAAGCCACTATGGCACACAATCCAAGCTATGTTTGGAGGAGTATTGTGGCAGCTCAATCTTTGGTAAAGGATGGCTGTCGATGGAAAGTGGGTCAAGGGGACAATATTCGGGTTGGGAAAGACCCTTGCTTACCTAACCAACATCAAGCTATTATTTCTTCGGATCCTATCCCATGGGCAGATGAAACTACTGTCAATCAACTTATGCTTGAAGGGAACCGCGGCTCGGATCTTGACATCCTAAATGATTTGTTTGATAGAACGGACAAACGGATTATTCAGAGCATTCCTCTTAGCACTCTCTACATTGATGACCGTATAGTTTGGCTCCATGAGAAGTCGGGTACTTATTCTGTCTGGCGTGGATACAATCTGCTTAGGAGCTCGAGGTATGTTTATTCACAGTCGTCTTGCTATCCTTTATGGTTGAAATTCTGGTGCCTTAAAATTCCTAGCAAAGTTAAGAATTTTCTTTGGCATGTGGCGTCTAATATTCTTTCCGCTCGTGATCTCTTGGGCATTAAAGAGTTCCAGTGGATAGCCATTGCCCTGTGTGTTGTAATAATGGCTAATCTATATTCCATTGTTTGTTGTTCTGTGAGATTGCTGCTAGATTTTGAAGGGCATCAAGATTTTGTTTCAAGTAGGTGCTGATTTGAATTTCAAAGATTGGTTGTGCAATATGTTTAGTGCTAATGAAGGTTCTGCCAAATTTATTGGAATGGTGTGCTGGACGATATGGATGAACTGGAATGAAACAAAGTGGCAAGCTCGTTCTTTTTTTATCTTGAAGGTGGTGGATTTTGCTTGAGCTTCTTTTAAGCCATGGCAGAATGCACACCAGTATTCTTTTAATTCTGACATTCCCTTGCAACATATTGGAGAGTCATCAAGGAAACCTCTCCCTAATGGTTATCTTAAGGTAAATATTGATGCAGCAAATTTTAAGGAGCAAGATAAAGCTGGGATTGGCATAATCATTTGAGACGAGCATAGGTTATTTGTGGCTGCCAAGATTGTACCAATTTGGGGAGATGTTGATCCATCAATTGCTGAATCGTTGGGGGTTAGAGAGACCTTGTCTTGGGCTAAAAATCTTTTCTCTCAAGCTTTGATCGTAGAGATGGATGCATTAGTCGTCTCTAATGGACTCAAACATGAGGTTTCAGGTAGCTCCTATTTTGGTATGATTATAGAAGATTGTCAAATGATAGCTCGTGACATGAATGGAGTTAGATTCAAGTAGACTAGGAGGACTGCAAATCGTGCTACTCATGAATTAGCTAAGGCAGTAGCTTCCTTGTCAAATTCTTTAGAATATTATCACTTCCCTCCGTTTTTCATTTCTAATGTACTACATTCGGATTCTATAAATAAATAAGTCTTTTACCTTCCAAAAAAAAAAAAATTTCCCCAAAACATACTTAGTTTTATGTTTTAAATTCAAAAAATACTTGGTTGTTTTCATTTATTTTATATTTACTATTATTTAATTAAATTTCACTTCCTTACCATCACCCCTGCGGCCAACCGCCGACGACCAACAGCCCACGGTTGGAATCCACGTGACCAATCCTCGGGTTTCGACAGCCGTATTTCGGCCGCCGGATTCCAGTGGCCGGTTACTGGATTTCTGACTTTTTTTTTTCATTTCCTTTTTTAGCTCTTTTTCCTTTTTACTTCATTCTTTTTAAATTTTTTTTCTTTTTCCTTTTTTCTGGCATGTTGTCCGAATCTTCTCCTTTTTGTTTCATTTTTTTTTTTTTGATATTTTCTTTGTTTTTCATTTTCATTTTTCCTGTAACAATTTTTTGACAAAGTTTGCTACATGAGAAGCAATATTTTTACATTCAAAGGTTCGTTACATATGTAACAAGTTGTGTTATTTGCGTAACAAGTTGTGTTATTTTTGTAATAAATTATGTTATTTGTATAACAATATATTTTTTTTTCTAAGAATCTATGTTATTAAAAAGTCTATTTATTTGTGTAACAAATGAATGTAGAACATATGGAAAAGTGGATTGAGGGATAATTGACCGAAGATTGGCCTGATATTTGGGTATTTTGGTGTTCAGAGCGAATAATACCTTTTTGGAAATAGAAGGACGAGGGGATCGAGGCTCATAACTTCAAGTTGATGAGCACTATAAGTTTTCCGCCATTGGAGGTCGTTTAGGCCTTCAAATTTACGATCTTCTATTTTTCTATTTTTATAACTTTTTTTATTTTTTTTTTACTATGGGACTTGCCTACAGCTATTTAAATACCATTAAAACTTCTTTTAATAATTCATTGCCGAACAACAACCTATGTTATTTGCATAACAAACTATGTTATTTGCCCAATGTGCTGTGATATGTGTGCAACACACTATGTTATTGTATAAGAAGTTATGTTATGCGCGAAATAAGCTATATAATTTGAAGAGCAAACTATGTTATTTGTGTAACAAGTCCTGTTATTTGTGTAACAAGATATGTTATGTATGTAACAACAAATGTTATCATGGAATTTATGTTATTTGGATAACAAACTATGTTTTCTGTGTAACAATCAATATCATTTGTATAACAATCTATATTAAAATAATATAACATTATTTATTATATGAACTAAAATGTCAAATAATTGATACTATATGAATTTAAAAAGAAGAAATGATTAAGAATAAAAGAGAGAAACCAAAGTAAAAAATGGAAATAAGGAAAGAAAAAATAAAAAAAATGTAAAAAGAAAAAATTACAACCGACGGGTTGTCAGAATCCAGCCGGCTAGAATTTGGCCGACCAGTTGGCCATTGTCGACCGCATGGACATTGACCGGAATTTGGGTGGGGACATAAAAAAATATTTATGAAAGAGAAAAATAATAAAAATGTAAAAAAAAAAAAAAAAAAAGTAACAGACCTTGTTAGCTATGTAACACAGTATGTAGTAGTGTTAAAATTTAAAACATTTACCAAGTATCTTTGGAATAAACTATAGATATGCATGTATTTGCGAAAAGACCTCTTAAAACAATCATCCACATACCACTTATACTACAGAACTTAACTACTTATTTTCAAACAATCTATATCTATTTTTAGATAAAAATAGTTTGTGAATACTTATGTTTCAAGTGGAGGCCATTGGATTGCAATTCAACACCAAGAGGGAGAACTTCAAATTTTATTTTTCCAAATGTTTTTACGTTTGCATGTTCTTTCACAAATTTTCAATTATATACCCAAAATATATGAGTACATATTCAGTTATTTTTGTTTCATTTTAATAGATTTTTATTTTCTAACTTCATTTATTAAACTTCAAAAATTGTACACATCTACTAAACTTGAAAAAAGTAAATTTTAGAGCCTACAACACTGTCGATTAATTTTTCCTTGCCATGTCCATTTGACGTGACAATTCCACTTCAACACCAAATTAAGGGGAGGTACCAACGGGAAAAAAAACTTTAGTGCTCTTGACCAATTAAAAATTAACATGTGGGTGTTGGAGCCTAAATTAAATAACAAATTGGGACTCCAAAACCAACTTATGAGTTCTTAATTAGTTTGAAGTACCGAGTTTAGTGTTTATGGAACACTAAAGTTGTTCTCTTGCTAATGGGGGGTTGGCTTTGCCTTGCCACGAGGCGGGAGATAATGTAATTATTATATGATGGTTAACTAATTAATTTCTAATCAACAATACATTGTCTCAGAAAAAGGATCACCTAATGGTTGGCTCTATTGTGCCAGCCGAACAATAAAAAGATTAGAAATGATTTAACACTAGACGTCTGACACTATTACGGTACTAAATAGATAGTATAAAGTAATGTCAACCACTGATGTGATGTATAGAGTGTTAATGTACTCATATCAGTAACTGATATTATTCCACATCACTGTCTATTACCATTGAGAAACCAAACGTCTAGTGGTAGATGATTTTTAATAAAAAGACTCATTATTATCTTCAATAAGTTGGCACATTATTATACACCAGTCAACTAATATGAAATTATGATTGCTTTGTCTCAACTACTGAAACTAAACGCTTGCATAATAAGTAAAAACTAACTACAAAGAAAGTGTTTCCCTCTACAAATGCACGTGCGCGCACACATAATTAGAGAGAAAAATCATGAGTTATTTTCTAGAACTAACGGTTGGTTCTATAAAGAACCAATCACATTATGTAGCGGAATGTGCATGAGATATATAGCAAGTAGAAAAACATATGATAACTTCTTACTAGTTAAGTCATTCATGCATTGCATGAGTAGAGAATCTTATTAAAATATATCATTAGATAATTGCATAATAAATTTACAACGTTTGCACCTCTGTATAAAATATAAAAATACAAGTATACATTAATAAATCAATAACATCAATGAACTTAATAAACGTGAAGTTCAAGATCATTCAGAAAACAATCTACATTCATACACGTAATCTCTCGTACATATACAATATCATCATTCAATACATTTGAAAATGTAAGTTCAACGGCAAATGTATCATATTATCAAATTTAAAGTTGTCATCTATATAATTAATGTTAGCTATAAAATATAAGAAATTTCAACCCAAATAATTGATCATGAAAGACAAAATATGAGTCGAACAACATATTAAAAGTATTAAAAATATTTGTTGTAAATATTTTATGTGTATTTTTTGGAAAAATAAAATGTGATGAGAACTCAAATAAAAAATGGGTTATAATTTACATTTAACTTATTAAATCATTACTAATGCAAGATAAAATATTTTACACTATGTCTAAATTTTCAAATATTATCCGATTCAATTAAACTGATGTCAGATATAAAGGTGGTTGTAGAAAGAAGCAATATTTTTCTCACAATAAGGGAATAAATATTTAAATCTAACTAATCTAGAAATTGGGGAAAAAAATGAGATGTGATAGATATCATATTTTAATTAATTAGAAAATAGAAAGAATCATACTACTAAGAATGGTAAAGGGGCATGCATTGATCCGATATGCCTCTCCCACATGCCGCCCCATTTCTACTAACCCCATTCATATACCAGCCGCATACCCATTTGAATTGGGCACGGGGGATGGTAGTTCAGGTCGGGTAGGTAAAAAAACCTATTACCAGCCTTATTTTTAAAAATTTTAATAAAACTAGAAAAATTCAAAAAAATGTAAAATGTATAGAAAAAAATTCAAATAACATTAAACTCACTAAAACACATGACAGATGTTGAATAAACGAATTAAAGGGAATTAGCTCTGGGCATCAGATCGGTCGGGCCGGTTATCCCTAAACCCGAAACCAACCCGACGGCCCGATGAACCCTATCCAAACAGACCCGACAAGGTTTATCGGTTTGGGCTCCTCAATTTCCAATTTTTTTAAAGCTTTTAGTTGGCCCAGGTTATGGTCATCTCTTTTTTAGCCCAATCTCATTACTTAAAGAGACGTTTCATTAGAAATTTAGGCTTAAGATAATTTTTAGAGAAAGATGAGAAGCTGAGGCGGCGGCGGCGGCTGCGGCTGCGGCGGTAGGTGGTCAACGACAGTGGAGGCTTCGTTAGCGGTGGCAGAGGCAAAACTTCTTCATTTCTTGAATTTCATTTACACAGACAGCCTTTCTCTGTCTCTTTATCTTTTTTCTCTCGATTGGTGGTGGCAGCAGTGGTGGTCAGCGAAGGATACGGAGGAGCGCGGCAGAGGCGGAGACGGCGAGTAGAGTAGCGAAGTTTACACCTCTTTCTTCTCTCTCAGTTCAAATTTGAGTTTGCAACTTAAACCTTGAAGAAAATTATTAATAGACAAATTATTGAGGCGTCAGAGCAGCAGCGCAAGAAAACAGAAAATTAGGGTTTGAAAATTTGAGAAATCTGTAACTTTTAACTTGTAAGGAAGGGGGAGAAAGTGGCATTTTGAAATTGAAATAAGGCTGGTTTCTTGTTTCTAAAACATGTTTTGAAAGGGAAAAAATTAATTAATTCGGTTTATCCGGTTTTAACTGGTTTAACCGAACCAGTTGGTCCGGTTCGGTTCAAACCATGTTTGACCAGTTTCAAAGGCCAAACCCGCTGACCAAACCGGACCAAGTTGGTTGGCCGCATACAAACCGTAGGCCAACCCGGTCTGACAAAAAACCTAACCGAACCAGTCCGTTATTAGTTTACCGGTTTCGATGCCCATCCCTAAGGGGGATTATGGTTTGTTTTAGAATTGATCTTTCAAATTTAATATTTTATAATTTATTAGTGAAAAAGCTAAATAATAAAAAATATAAATAGGTAAAGTGATTAAGGTTTGAGTGCTAAACCTAAATGTCATATATTCAAATCTCTCATAAGAAAATATAGATATAGATTGAATCATATAATGAGATTGGTCCCATAAGAGCATGATTAATGTGGGGGAAAAACCTAAATTTTGGGTTTTTCCCCAAATATGGGTCCCCCACACAAAAACCATTTAATGTAGAGGGGAAGTGGAGGAAAAAGTCATAGTGGAAGGGAAAAAGGTAAGTTTTGGGCTAAATTAAGGTAAATTAAGATTGGGGCTAAATTAAGGTAAGTTTAGGGCTAAATTAAGGTAAATTTAGCCCCAAACTTACCTTTTCCCCCACTATCTTCATTAAAAAATATATATAAAATAAATTTTAAAAAATAATTTTATGTAAAATATTAGATATCAATTGTACCTTGAAAATAAATAATGATAAAATAATTTGTAAAAAGTTTTTAAAAAATAAACAAAATTCTTTAATATGTTTTTCTCGTAATTTTCCTCCTACACATTATTTGGAAACAGGTTTTTTCTCCTTGGTTTTTTTCCTCTTCGCTTTTTCCCCTTAATTTTTTTTCCCCAACATTAATATTACTCTAAGAGAAGAGAACGGGGGACTAGTTCTAGGAATTTGCCTGGAAAAGCATATATGACTAGTTCTATCCCTTTTTAAATTTTTTTTTTCAACCTTCTTCTCTACCTACCTCTAATTTTTCACTCTTCCGCAAATTGTCTCTTAATCACTTTTCTTTACAGTTGGATTCAATGTTAAAGCAATGTTCACTGTTAAGAAAAAAAAAAAAAGGTCACAAATCATATATGTCTTCAATCCATTCAATGTCATCAATTTTTCTATAGAACCAAGGTGGCTCCATTATAGAGTAAATAAGCCTATCACTTTTTTCTATGTGTACAAAACATTGAACGCCATTACCATTTTTTTTTAAATTAAGTATTACCATTTAAGAACACTGGCTCTGTAAACAGAATTCACGTTGGCGCTATATAAAATTGGTCAATGTCATTTGTGTAAACTTTAGATTATTTATAGAAATAGATCAGACTCTGAATTTAGAGCTGACCATCAATTACAGACAACCACTTATTCTGAGTGTTAAGTGACGTGACTGTCTATAATGTGTTTCTATAACCGGACCGTCTAAACTTTCCAAAAGCATCACTACATACAATATGCCACATATTAATGGCCCAAACTCCAACAGAAACCCTGAACTCTTCCGTAAAACCCCAACCAAATATTGACCCCCACCCCGCCCAGCCCACGCCCTTCGTGGCCCCTTTTCCGCCTCTCACCCAACCCAATTCAGCCTGTACTCATGGCTGCTCCGCCACCGCCACCGCCACCGCCACCGCCACTTCTTCAACCTCCTAAAAACTCTTTTCTCTGAATCTCACACTTTCATGTACATATTTACAGACATTTACGTACATATTCATTCATATGGATATAAGGAGATTCAAAAACTTTAACGCCGCCGCTTTCACCAACGCAGTATTGTTACGACCCGTCAAACGCCCATTTACCATCTCCTCGTCCTCCTCCACTGTCCTGCAAAACCAGAAAACGGGAAATCGAAAGGGTTCGGAAATAGATTTAGAAGGAGTTGGACAAGGGAAACCTGGGCGGGTGCCAAGACAGGCGGCATTAGATCAGATTCTGGAAAAGAAGAAGTGGGTATCTTCTGTTCTCTCGAGCCCACATCAGAATACATCGAAATGGAAACATTTGCTAACCCATTTAACTCCTCACCATTTTGATGCCATTTTTTTAGAAGTTTACCATTTGATCGATCCTACAATTGCACTGAGGTTCTTTTACTTTGCTAGCTCTTCTGGTGGATATAGATTCACACTCAGATCTTACTGCCTTTTAGTGCACTTGTTAGTGAGTAAGAATATTGATTCTGCAGCTCGGTTGCTCTTGATAAGATTGATTGATAAAAAGTTGCCCCTGACCTTAAACCATAAAAATGGCGGGAATGTGCATAAAGAGATTACAGTTGTATTGGCAAATTTGTATTTACAGTCTGATAAATTCAACATTAGTATTAGGACATTTGATATTTTGGTTCATCTTTATGCTAGTCAATTTCAGAATTTGGGATTTGATGTTGCACTGGATGTGTTTCGTGGTTTGGCTATTAGAGGGCTGGTTCCATCCTTTAAGACTTGTAATTTTTTGCTGAGCTCTCTCATTAAGGCAGATGAACTCGAGAAGAGCTACGAGGTCTTTGATACTATTTCCTCTGTCACTTTGCCGGATGTCTATCTGTTTAGTACCGCAATAAACGCATTATGCAAAGGGGGGAGGGTCAATGATGCAGTTATGTTGTTTGAAAAAATGGAAGATGCAGGTATAGCACCCAACGTCGTTACTTATAATAACCTTCTGCATGGATTGTGCAGAAAAGGGAACTTGGAACAGGCTTTTAAACTCAAGGAGAAAATGGTAAATAACGGTGTGAACCCAAGCCAGGTGACCTATGGCGTGCTAATCAATGGCCTGATGAAACTCCAGAGATATGATGAAGCCAATTTTATTCTAAAAGAGATGGTGGACAAGGGGCATGTTCTGAATGAAGTTGTCTATAACACATTGATTGATGGATCTGCAGGAGTGGAAATGTTACAAGAGCATTGAAGTTAAAGGATGATATGTCATCGAAGGGCATCAATGCTCATTCAGTAACTTTTAATGCACTTATTAATGGTCTCTGCAAGAATGATCAGATCGACCTAGCCGAAAAATTCTTAGTTGAAATGGTAGCAAAAGGTCTACGTATAAACCCTGGCACTTTTGGTTGTGTTATATTTGGTTTGTGTAAGAATGCAAGATTAGACTCCGCATTGCATTTCACTAGGTTAATGATATCTGAGAATTTAAGGCCCAATGGTACATTGCTAACAACGCTGATCCATGGTCTTTGCAAGAATAATAAGCATTCAGAAGCTTTGAAGCTATAGATACATGCTACTAGATATAGGGGCTGCAGCCAATACGGTGACCTCAAACGCTCTAATTTATGGATTGTGTGAGGTGGGTAAAATGCAGGAAGCTAGACTGCTGCTAAAAGATATGTTGAACCACGGTGTAGAACTGAATGTGGTTACCTATAATGCACTCATTTATGGATGCTGCAAAGAGGATAAATTGGAGGGTGCTTTTGATCTCAAGGAAGACATGGTTAAGAAAGGAATTTCTCCCGATATTGTTACTTACAATTTGCTGATGCATGGCCTGTGTAATAAAGGTCGACTTGATGAAGCTGTTGCTGTTTGGCACGAATGCCAGAAGAATAATCTTGTCCCCAATGTTTATTCTTATGGTGTCATCATAGATGGTTTCTGCAATGCTGAGAAACTTGAAGAGGCCAGAAGCTACTTCAACATGCTGCTCAGACATGATATTGCACCAAATTCTGTTGTATATAACATACTTATTAAGGCACACTCTAGGAGTGGAAACGTGATAAAAGCCTTAAAACTTCGCGATGAAATGAGAAGAAAAGGTATTTCACCCACATGCCCCACCTATTCTTCTCTGATACATGGCTTGAGCATTGCAGGCAATGTTGATGGGTCAAAACATCTTTTGGATGAGATGAAAACTGAGGGTTTGCAGCCTGATGTTTTCTGTTATACTGCACTAATAGGTGGTTACTGTAGGCTAGGCCAGATGGAAGAGGTAAGGAGTGTCTTACAGGAAATGTGGTCATACAACATTAGACCAAATAAGATAACATACACGGTCATTATTGATGGGTATTGCAAGTTGGGTCAAATGAAAGAAGCTTCTAAACTTCTAAATGAAATGACTAAAAAGGGAATTGATCCAGATTCAGTTACTTATAATGTATTGACAAACGGATTTAACAAGGAAGGGAAAGTGGAAGAAGCCTTTGATATGTGGGATCAGATGTCCCATAGGGGACTGAAGTTAGATGATGTTGCACAGACCTCATTGGTTCACTGCATGCCGCAGGCATCATCAAATGGCAACCAAAATTGAATGCGGACTATGTCAATGGTAGGTTTTTACTCCGGACATACCGTTGTTCACTTGTTTCTTCCAGAGTCTAGGGAACATCCAGCCATTCTTTTATAGAACATACATATATCTAGTCATTTATTCGTTTTATGCATCCCGCTGTTCAAGATTGTGCTAAGAAATTGCAATTTTATGCTCTGCCAGTAAAAGGATCCCGAGTCCCTTCCTTTCGTCCTCATGGTATCTAAGGCGTTGAAATTTGATTATTTATTTAACAGATACAATATGTAATGAAGCTGTTGTACAATGCCAATAAATTGACCTCGTTTCTCCTTACCCATTTCCAATTTCTTATTTCAACCTCTCTACCCATTTTATTGCTCTTTCTACCTGTGCTCTTATTACCTATTGGGATTCTTTAGTTTTGATAAAACGATGTTTGTGGAGAATTTCTACGTCCATAATAATATATGCTTTGCATGAAATGCGTACTTTGCTTTGTGCTTGTTTCGCAGGAGACCTTGCCAGCTTAGCAACCTTGGATTGTTTAAAAACCATAGTCCTCTACACTTAGAGAAGTTTTCCCTGACTTCTTGATGTAAGTTAGGCTCCTGTATTTTGATTGATATTTTTCACAATATAATTTTATCATGATAAAATGTTAACAAGTTAATTTTTAGCTAACCAGTTCATTTGTAGCTGTTTTTTATGCGTATAATATCTATATATGACTGTTCTTGTGCATGCAGCTTGGACTATGGTGTTTCTTTCTGTTATTCATATATGCTGCTTGTTCATAGCATTCTTGGACACAAGTGAGTCTTACTGTGTGCCTGTCTTTTGATAAAGTAAAGCAGTATTGTTAAATAGATTTTTAATGGAGACTTTCTGGGGAACAACTAGTCTTTTGGTTGTTCATGTAAATGACAAGGTTTCCGTGGTGGATGATGCTTGAATTTAAGAAGTTGAATGTGAAGTCTATTCAACAACTAAATTTGTATTTCATTCCTCATAGAAGCACGGGTATCTTACCAATTAAAATTCTGCTGAAATATGCCAACAGCATATTCGTATGTGTTATCATCTTATCGATCCTGAACTTTCACTTTCTAAAATTGAAAATGTGGGCATGCAGGAAACTTTTGGAGATATGAAGAACCCTACGGTCTGCGTAAATTTATTTGACTTTGCAGGATCCTTGAGTCAATGATGACTCGTCTCACATTACATATGTTCGATTGTAAGATATATAGGTATTTATTCTCCTCTCCCCCTCTCTCTTCATCCCCACCCCCTGGCAGACTATGAGGAATTCATGCTGTTTGGACTGCCTTCTAATATCTGATAACACTATTTTCTCCCCTTCATGTAGGAAGAGTGTGTTTTCTATTAGTAAGGCTCATCACAATAACAATCATCATGTAGTACTGGTAATCTAATCCTTCTCATCTTCATAATCAGAACTGCAGCTTTCGCTAACTTCATCAAAAATTATTTTCTGATTCATCTGAGCCACTATAATGCCTCAGTAATTAATGCTGGGACAGTGTGCGTAAGGGATTATGTGTTCTATATCTATGTTTCTTATGATATTCTCATATACCATCTCTCATTCGTGATTTGCTGACAATTGAGGAAGTTAAGTGACAATTTGGCACAGAAAAAGTGAAGTTGAACAAGTATTACCAGATCATGTTTCGTTTTCTCTCCATTAATAAAGGGGTAAAAGTTATTTCTGAATACGTTGAAAAATAAATCAAAAATACAGAAATTCTTATTTCTGTAAATAAATGGAAGTATTTTTCACTGTTCATCAAGCGATTGGGAGTAGTGGGCTGACTGTAATGTGATATATGATACACATCAATCCAGGACTCGTTTTGCTCCTTGTGTTAATAATTTATATGTTGTTATACTACTTGACTAGCAATGAAGTATACAATCCACATGCCACCAAGAATTTTATTATACACACGGGTATAGGATATCTTACAACCATGGGCATGTGGCGATGTATCATATATGGTGGCTAATTCAGAAAGGTTGGGACCCATTTCAACCACCCATTAGTGTATAATAAAGTTTTTGTTCCACATGCTGTTCTTTTGCTCTGACAGACTTACACTAGCTGAATCAGCATCAGATACATGATGGCGTTTTATGCTGAAAAAAAAAAATTGAAAATGGGACTATTGAACATGTTCTTGATATAGATTACATGTTTCAATCATTAATTCATTCATCCTCCCTTTTTTTTCCCATTCACGATCATGATGATTGCTTGGATGCAGAAGTCACTTTCCCTTTTGTTTTTAACACTTCTTCATTCTTATCTTGTATTTTTTTTCCTTTCGGTGCATGCGTATTGGATTTGTAATTGAATCTTCTCAGATTAGATCGTTCTTTTTGTGCTCAATCAAGGACGATTGCAGTTGACTAGGTAATTTTTTTGGCCTTTTTGTCTTATTAGTTGTGCTAGTGCAGAAAAAGTGGGGAGATAAAGAGAAGCTTGCTCTGGTTGGTAATGAAGTCCTAGTAACTCAACCTAACTGAACTTTGAGGTTGGTCTACCGTGCAATTTCTTTTTCTTTTGTCATTTTGGATATCTAATACATTGGAACATAAAAATGTAAACTCTTTCCCTAAATTTGTTTACTTTTAAGATAGGAATCATATTTTTTTTGTTGTTTTTATTATTTATTTATTTATTACTTATTATTATTATTTTTTTTTTTGGGGGTTGGGGGTGTTGGGGGTACGGGCTTGTGCTTCTTCGATACTTGTGGAAAAGCTTTGTGGTACTCATGTTACTTGAACTATCAGGATTCTGAATTCGTTGACGAACAAGAATAACCACATTTTATTTGTTATTAGATCATGTATAGTAGTAAATACCTGTGGTTAATAATGAATGTAGTTACATTCTTACCTCTGCATTATATTACTGCCTGCATTTCAAGTCCAAATCCAGAACTTGCTTTGCATTGTTCTAATGTGGAAATATTTGAGAGGCAAATTCATATTACTGTAATCCTGAATTAGTTGCAACTGGAAATCACATCTGGAAATGGGCTAATGTTAGAACTGAAAAGGAAAGACCACTTCTTAGGGACAAGCATCTCGGCTAGCTATGCTAAATGTACTCTTGTTCAGTAAATGTGGAAAAAACTCTTAATATTGCATCATATAACAACTGTTTTGCAAGCAAACTACCCCATGATAATATAAAAGATATATGTGAGTACGGATGTGCAAATTTACAAGTAAAAATATTTTCTAAATGAAGACATAGTACTAACATCCTATACTTGTTTGTTCATTATATCTGAACAAGGAAAAAATGTGTGATAATTGAAAGTTCATAAAAGGGGTGTGGTCTTTGGGGTGACTACTACTCTTGAGAGCCTTTTACACGGTCTCCGAAAATTTCTTGTAGAGTTTTGTTCTGGTTGGGAAAAAAAATTATGGTACCTCTTTTTAACTGTTTGATGGCCTCTTATTTCTTTTTATTGTCCAGTACAGTCAATGCTGTGGTAATGTGGGGAACCGTTTCAATTATAGGAGAAAAGAAAGGGTTTGCAAACTAATTAGAGAAATAGTGAAAAAGACTGGAGAAATCAAAAAAAGGACAAAGAAATTGCGATACAGAATCTGTAGGCTTTAGATTTTGATATTAAACGAGAGCTGTATACTGATGCTTTGCATTCAAATATGTTTCTCGATTCCCTTTATTTTCTTGACAAATAATGAAACTTTATATTATTATAGTGCCGATCTTAATTTTCAATTAGGATGTTATGCAGTGATATATCTCACTATTTTATTTTATTTTTTGAAAAATGAGAAGAAAATTGTCTTTTACTTGTCCAAAATTCTGTCTGTCTTCAAACTTCCCAAAGCATATCACAGGGAATGTCAAGGTTTTGTCCTTCCACGCATCTTCTTTTCCTAACCAAAGTAAGCAATAAACATGTTTTGGAGCAGATAACTGTCTACAAGAAGTCCTAGCAGGGATAGAACATTGTAAGCTTTTGGTTTAAACACATTGGCTTGGGGGGGGGGGTGCTTTGATCAAGTAATTTGATGAATTTGGTCTATATATTTCATCTTGTTTACATAATGTCTAGTTCCGGCAAATAATTTGAGATTATATTATGTGGTAATCAAGTCAAGTATTTTTTATTTAACAACATGATGGCTCTGTGATGCCAATCTTTTGGAATTTTTGTGTGATCTTTTATACCGTACAGGGTTTATTCTAATTGCGGTTAATTCCAGAGGAAGGTGGTGGAATTGCTCAGACTAATCTTCCTCAGCAGGCAAGGATATGCTTGAAGAAACACCGTCAAATTATGGTGAGCGAGTGAGATGTCAAGAGTAATGATGATCTTTCCTTTTAATTTTGCTGGAGATGAGTGAAAGACCTCGGGAAAAAGAAAATGTTGATATAGATATTTACAATGCAAAAGAAATACATGGAACTCCAGTGTTTACCATAAACTAAGCTGAAGCTTGTCATTCAAGGGCGCAGGTAATGAACAGTTTGTTCAATCACAAAGAATAAGAGGGAGGGAAACCAGCTGAAAGAAATGTAATGAGGTCTAGCATTCAAGTTACTGATGGCTTGGCAGGAAGTTCGGATCCCATGACAAGGAGCAACTCATGAAATGTACTTGCATCCCTAGTTCATGATCAAGGTCGTGTCGTTGATTCCAAGTAGAGGCTTTCTGACGATTCCATTGGTTGTCAGCAAAAAGTTGCCTGATTACATTTTAGGCTGGTATCGGAAAAAGTGGTTGAAAGGGCTTGTAGCCCAAGTCTCTTTATTTTGATAGAGGAAGGGAGACAGTTCAAATGCCAGTTTAGATATGCTGAGATTACTTTGCAGTAACTGACGGATTCAAAATATTCTCCAAGATAATTGAACTGCTTGTAAGTTGCTCGAGGCAAAAGCCAAGAAGTGGCCCAATTTTGACACTTTTATATGTAACATGCAACATGTAGAGGTATGTAGCTAGCCAACAAGTTGCAAAATTTGTATATATGTTACCACACTCTTTGATTATTGTACAAGTTTGACACATACAACTCTATAAATTCTCTCTGAGTTAAAATTTTCTTGATGTTCGATCTAGCATATATTTGGTTGTTCTCTTCTCATCATCTGTGCACGTTAGAAGATGCAATATAGCAGCATCATGGCTCCTTTGTCAAAGTAAAGATTGGGCTAGATTGATACTCTCGACTAATTGATGCTATCATACTCGATGAAGTACAAGGTATGAGCACATAAAGTGCCAACAGCGAGAACTGGCTCAAAACAATCAAGTTCTTATTCAAAAATCATTTCTAACTTTTAAATGAAACTTTTTTTATGGAGATTTATGTAGAACAATTGAATTTTATGAAATGTGTAGATGTGATTAATTTGATTGCTTTCACATGATTCTAAATAGTTTGTGTGCTGGGGCAAAATGAATTTGAACTCTTGCCGGCGCTATGATAATGTTCAAGAACTTTAAGAAAGTTTTGATAAAGAACACAATTTGCATACGAAGTCCCTACTAGTAAAAACTAATCATGAGTTGTAAATGATAGTAGAAAGAACTCACTTATCTATTGACAATTAGTAGTCAATGAAGAAGAAGAATTCAAATCAGTTATAACTTGTGATTTGCCACAATCAAATACTAATTGTCAACGATAGCGTAAAATTGCTAGCTCTATAAATAGGGCAGTTGGCAGTTGCAAATGTCGCCTCCAAAAAAAAGAGGACGTTCAAGTTCTCTTCGAGGAATCAAAAGGAAAGGATAATTCGAATGTGGTAAAGTCTAATAAACAGTTAAAGACCTTCAAAAAATAATAATAAACTACATATTAATAATAAGAGAAGTTTTTTGGCGTTGTAATTTCCCGCCTATTGTCTGGCGCAGTATAAATTTTTTTACTTTTTTTTTATTTCTTCCCTACTTTTTGTAATTTAAATAATTAAGAATCTATTTCACAACTAAAATTTTATATTTATTTTATTATCCACTGTTTGGATAATTAAGAATCAGAACTCTATATCTCATTTAGAGTTTAGATAATTAAAAATCTCTTTTAATAATTAAGAGTTTTATATTACTCGACTTTATATCTCATTAAAAATTAAGAGTTGTCACACCTACTTTTTGTATTTATTTTATTATCCGTTGTTTGGATAATTATATACGTGGTATTAAATCAAAACTAAAAGTAACTGTTAAATCAACTGTATATTATTTTTATTGCATTTAATATGTGTCTAATTGAGACTAAGTATATGTTAATGTTGAATTACTCTTTTTGCTGTTGTTCCCCCCGTGTAATGCACGAATGAGAATTCTAGTAGTAGTAGTAATAATAATAATAATAAAAATAATAAATAAACAGTTAAAGAAGCATTTTGGGACACATAGAATGAAGTATAATGCGAGTTGGAATCTTAATATAACATGGGTAGGATTTTACGAAATTTCCATAATAATCCGCACAACTCTTTAAACTTCCATTTTCTGAGATCATTCAAAACTGCAGTGCGGCCAAATGGCTGATTCTTTTTGCGGAACTCTCAGTTCTTTTTCCTAGTATTCTTATCGATTGCTGTTGCTGATTATTTTCTTCCGATTGATATTCCGGTCAAATCATGTTGTTACATATACATGTTCTTTGCCGCAATTCTGCTTACAATTAGGCACAATTCATTAAGCAGAAACTCCATTAATGCTGAATTAGTTGGGCAAAACATTGATCTTCTTCAACAGATTCTGATCTTTCTCCCGCAAAATCCTTGATTCGTTTGGCACTGTGTCGAAAACTTCGCGTGCATTAACATCTGATCATGAATTCTATCTTCTTTGGCAACGAAAGAGGCTTCCTTCCGGTCTCTTTTGCCATTTAGCTTCGATATATTACGAGTATATACCTCTCCTTCATTATCAAGTCGAGTCCAAACTTGGGGAAAATCCTCTGGAGTTCATAAAATTCGAAAAGATTGTTCATTCATGTAATGGCTTGTTCCTTTGTGCGTGGAAGAATGGTTTGGAGCAATGACTACGTCGTTTGCAATCCCACGACGAAGCAATACGTAGCTGTTCCCTATCTTTGTCACATTGATGATGTTGTTAGTTTGCAAATTGCTTATGATCCTTTGAGATCATCTCATTGTAAAGAGATCGCCCTCTATCGCTGTGGAGTTGTCGGAAATTATCAGATTTTTACGCATTCAATGTCGAACACAAGGTACAAGAGATTTTGGAAGCCTAGTTGGCCTGTTAATGTGCCCTATGGCTCGACGTTGAGTGATAGTGCGTATTGGAATAACCACATTGTTTGGCTCTGGTCATTCGGGACTATTTGCTTTGATCTTGATCAGAACATGTTCGCCATACCATCACCTCCATCTACGAATGCTGTCCATTCCTACTACTTCGGGGAATCCTGAGGGCATTTGTATTTCATTCCGCTTGACGGGTGTGCTAGAATTCGACTAAATGTGCATGAAATGAAGAGAGATTGCACAGAATGATTCTTGAAATGCTGTGCTGATCTGTCACAGGTGACTAGGTCAGCGGTACACAATGGCCTCAATTATTCTCTGCTTTCTCTGATCCAAGGAGAAAATGATGAAGATTTGGTCTTTGTATTCAATTTGGACAGACAGATTCTCTCTTACAGAACTGAGGACCAGAAAACATGTCTTCTGCAAAATGAATCTATGAAATCTGTGCTCCTAAGGTATGCCAATGGACGCAGGTCTCTGCATCATTATATCGAGTCGATCATGCAATTTCACATTTGATCATACTCGAGTATGGGAGAAGTATAATCATATCTGGTCAATCATGCAACTTCAAGTGTAGTTGAGGTTCAATGCAGACTTAGAAATTGTAAGTCGAGTCGAGTCTAGTGTTAATTAGTATTGTGTGAGATAGACTTTAGAAATAAGTATAGAATGTTCATGAAATGAAATGAGATTATTTTGGCAAACCACTTTTTTATGGTTTGATGGTTATTGGAAGATTGAAAACAATTTCACTAAGTGTAGGTTTTCTCAATTAGCTCAATGTACTGATCTTGATCTCTTTTACTTTGAAGATTTGAGTTTGCAATATGAGATTGCAATGAAGATTTTACAACATTAATTCTATCATTATCACACGAAAAAAGGGCCAAATATTTTTTCCCCACCAATAAACAATATGTATGAATCAAAAACTAAAAAAAGTAATTTTGAATCTTCTAGCGCTATTAGTTATCACGTATTATAGGTTTTGTCAACTATTCAAGCAATATATACATATCTCCTCATTCATCTATGTAATTCAAAAAAGGGAAAGTTTCTTCAATTCTACCATCTCTGATTTCATCTTAAGTCGGATTCCACTGAAAATGTTTTAGCACCCTATGTGTGGTTCCTCACGGCGCCACACATACCATTTGTGGCGCAGTAAAGAACCACACATAGGGCGCTGAAATATTTTCGGTGAGCGCAAGAACGTAACTCCGGATTCCACTTCAAATACCTACTGTAGAGAAATTTTTCTCTCATATTAGCTCAAAAAGCAAATATATGTGTCCCACATTTTCACCCTCCATCTTCGTCGCATTGTTCCTCTTCAAGAGTCAATTCATCCCTTCACTGTTTGCTTTTACTGTCCCAATTTTCGTTTTCACCCCCCATCCATCATTGATGCTCTGGTGCTCTGCATAAGTCAATTCATCTCTTCATTATTGCTCTTTTTACGGTCAGATTCACAGCCAAGGACAAGGTGGTAGTATTTTAATATACACTCCAAAAATGGGCCAACCAGCCCAATATACCTGAGCTCCATCAAATGGCATCCCGACCAGGTTCCCAATTTGAATCCTCAAATAGTGCCACCTTTTACGCTCTTCATTATTTACTACTTCTATCTTTCTATCTACAAAAAATTCACACACTTCGCATTTGCTACTGGAGTTTTCGTAGATCGTAATTGTACTTCAAAAAGATGCAATTATTATCCAGAAAAATCTGGATCTGGACTTGAAAAACATGAATGAATACACCTACATTTGCAGCGGATCTGTCGTTGATTGATGCTGCGTTGATTACATTGCGTCAGTGAGAGAGCTGGAGGGATTTTCTGAGATGGGTTCTAGCACTAGTAAACAAAATGCAGCTAACCCATCTTCTTCGGCTGTTGTTCAGAGGAGCCGATCCTGCAGAAGCAGAGTGTTTCAGGCTTCTTGTCTCCGATCTCACCAGTCCGGAATCAGTGAACCACCCCAGGTCACTTTTTTTAGTGGCATTTGTGTCTTTATTTTTATACTTTAGGATCTGTTCTACTGGGGCGTCCTATTCTATCTAAAGATTTGATTTTTGTATAATTCTTGATCATTTGTTTACCGTTTTAATGCTGCATTTATAAATAGTAAATATTTAGGGAGTCAGTTGCTGTAGACATAGAAGAATGAGTGTTAATTAGATGTACATTATGCATTTGTGATTACACTTTTAGTAGCTCATATGGGTTGTGTTATTGCTGTTTTAACGGTAATTGTATTATGTATAGGCAGAAATGAGAACTGAGTTGTGACCGTGTCTGGTAGTGATCTTATTTTGGTCTGCTGATGTTATTGAAAATGAGAAAATGGTGATTACTTATTCCTATAAGAAGTTTGAAGATAAAGCCACAGCATTGGAGCTGAAGAGGATGGACACATAAATAACAAGAACAATGTACTGAAATTTCTATGCAAAACTTCGGAACAAATGTTCATTAAAATGCCAATTAGAAAGTTATTATTATTATTATTATTTTTTTCATCAAATTACTTTCATTTTGTATATGTAGCTTCCAGTTACATATTATTAAATAACTTCCATTTCTACAAGCAGACACCCGAGGAACCTTTTTATTTGCTTTCGTCGAGTTACTTTCATTTTCTATAAATAGCTTCTAATTAAATTATTGATTCATTCCTTGGGCGTCTAATTGCCAGAATGGAGAAAACAGTAAGACTTTTCATACTGCAAGTGGGAATAAATGTGAATTGAATCAAGTTCGAGCTGAGTTCTACCATGGTGACAAAGTTGAGTCAGCTGAGGAGATGAACTACATGACCTCCAATGCTGAGCTTGGTGAATGGGCTGAATCAAGCTTCTCTCGTACTGTGTCTAGGGACGGTAACACTTCTCAAGCTTTCACCTCTAGATTGCTGAACCCCACCAGTCGTTTCCTTTCTCGCTGCAGTTTCTATCCTGGTAATCTGAGCTTCCGGCTAAGCAGATCTAGCAGTTTAGGCTCCTCGAGAGCTTATCCTGCATCTTCAACAAGCTTTTCAATTTCAAATGACGGAGACAGTTCAAGCCTTTCTGGCAGAATAGCAAATAGAAATGAAAGGTCACAAGGATGTGACTTCTTTCCTGCATGCTTCAGTAATCGGCCTCCCATGGTGCAGCATGAAGATTTACCATCTAGTGACTTGCAGTTCAGTCCTCCAACTACAAGTTTCTCTGATAATATACAAAATAATCGTGTAAGATCTAGTCAATATGCATTGACAAATAGGGAAGATACACGAACTGTAGATACGTTCTCTCCTAGAGATAATGCTAACATTGAGGGTGGAATAAGACATGCTGATAGCCGCATTGCAACTCGAGAACCTATAGAGAGGAATGTTCAGTTTAGTCGAACGCTAAGTGTTGGTAGACTTCGTGACAGAGTTCTTCGTCGACCGTCAGTTCATGATGTGGGTTTATATCCTTTTCTACAAGAGAGAGTAAGACATATTGGTAGTGGGACACAGGATTTAAGTCATGAAGCAGGAGTAGGAGAGTCTGAAGAAACCGTCTTTGCACTGCCAGACTCATCCAGTCTTTCATTTTCCAGTATGTCTAGCTCTTCATATGGTAGTCAAGATCATAGATTTGAAACTTCACGGGCAAGAGAGACAAGATATCATGATCTCTTGGAGCATAGATCAAATTTTCTTGAGCGCAGAAGAAGAATAAGATCTCAGGTCTTTTTCTGCTATAATTTACTTAATTGCATTGCATATTGTCGATACTTATTTAATTCCCTTGATGAGACTAGGCAAAAAGGTGGCATGTTTGTAATCCACGGTCTTATTGTGGTATGAAATTAGTAGTGTTGCACAGCTCACTGCTCACTGTCCTCTCCTGTACTTACTGTGGCTGACTTTAGTGACATATCAAACAAAATTTGTTGCTTCAGAATTTGGCATTATTCTATCTAAAACTGCAAGAGTATTCATTGATTTTCTTATCTGTTTCCCTGGCCTGTACATTTCCACCAGAAGGGCATCTTTATGCTAATCATCAGATACTAAGATCACCATTTCATTTAAGCCATGCCCCTAGGGCACACATAATGATGCAGTACAATATATTGAATAGAAGGATATAGAGCATAAGAAAATAGGTATAGAATGAATGAGGAAATTAATCTCTCTCTACATTATATTCAATATTCTGTTTATATTGAATACAGAAGGAAAATCCAAATAAATTCTATTCCAATCTATTTCTTAATCTTTAGCCTAAAAAGCATGTCTTCCAAGAATATGCATTAGGATCTCCATCCTGTTGTCTTCCAAGTAACACTTGTCCTGGACTTCCGTTGCACATATGTCTAGCACAGCCCCAAGCTATCTGACACGGATGGTTGCATTGGTCAATGGTGCCAAAATTTTCCCTTCTATTGTTAGGAGAGATCCATAATTCAACAGTGCCAATTTTCCCTTTTATTATTTGGAGAGGTCTATCCATAAGCTTATAGATCATGAAAGGAACACTTCAATGGACCCGTCTACCCCGCTATTCTAGGTGAATGCACCAATTGAATTCAAAATATTCTAGTTCTTCATTTCAATATGATAGCTTCCCATGTTTGAAAAGTATACCACGTTGGACGTTATCTTATCCTCTGAAGTTACTAATCTAGATGTGACATACCTTAGGTGCGTGCTCTTCAGCGACTAGGAAGCCGTTTCGAGAATTTCTCTGACCATGAGAGGTCTTGCATCTTATCTGGCCAGCATCGAACAGGTTGTTGTGCTTGCCGCATTACCAGTCAAGAGGCTAATCCAAATGATGACAATACTGCTAGGGCAAGCATATCAAGAATTGTTATCTTAGCTGAAGCATTGTTTGAGGTAATGTTGCTCATCCATGTTTTCATCCTCTCCCTAACCTTTGTAATACCATTGTGGAGGTGAATCTTTTGTACTGATGTTATTAGGTTCTGGATGAAATTCACCAGCAATCTGTTGTCTTATCATCCCGACCTTCAGATCTCTTCCATCGGATCTGTTCCTGCCCCTATTGAAGTTGTGGAATCCCTGCCTTTGAAGCTATTCAGTAAATTGAAAAAGCATATAAGCGAAGAAGCTGCACAGTGAGTAAATTTTTTTGTTATACTTGCCTTATATTTGCTATAATATTTTCATGCTGATATTGCACCTTTTCATTTCAATAGCCTTTCACACTACCATTTTACCTTTGAAAATGCATTTCTTGTGGCATCTTATCTATAAGCATAATATTGTACGACTATGTTGTTAATAATTGATCAGCAAAATAATCTTTAAAATGGCATTTGATTAGACATCACTAAATTGTTTCAACATTGGCTTGCATTAAAGAGAGAAAAATGGTTTGGTGCTACTATTTTTTATATGTTTCAATTGTGTTAAATCACAAGCACTAGGACGTTATGTTTTTCTTATTCTCTTCTCTTGATGCATGACATTAAATTTATAGTTCTATCCATTTTTTTACCTTATCCTTTATTTTCATAGATGTTACATATGCCTTGTTGAGTACGAGGAAGGAGATATTGTTCGGATCTTGCCTTGCCATCATGAATTTCATAAAACATGTATTGATAAATGGCTGAAGGAAATTCACAGGTACTTTCTCACCTTGCTTTCTACCACTTCCTTCTACATTTTTGACTATCAAGACAGTTGGACTTAATTTTTCCATTTAGATTAGAATTGGGAAAAAAACTATGTTAAGCTGATTCTTATATTTCAGGGTATGCCCGCTTTGTAGACGGGATATATGCCGACCTAACCCATTAATTGGTGGATAAATGCCTCCTTAGATCTAGGCTTGACATGTTTGCTAAGATGGGCATTATGATATATTGCATTTATTAAAGAAGATAAAGATATTCAAATCTTGTATGTGTTACACATTTAGATTGTATCTACTCTTACCAAACATGTTATACATGTTTTGGACAACCAACAACATTGTTGGCGAGATCAAGCGATCCCATCTTCGTTACAAGGAAACTGATGCACAGGCACAATGTGTCAAGAAATTTTAGTTCTGTTGATTTGGAGTTACAAGGAAAGAACATGTTTCATGTTAGATGCTACTCTGGATTTGTTGAGTTTCCTGCTGGTGTTTTGTTGTAAAGGCAATTTCATGAGAATCTACACTAAGTTTTACAGATTCACAAGTTCTTTTCTGCTTTTGCTCCTTCCCTGCTGTCATTGAATGTGGTTTCTTATTGCAATTGAGCGTGTATATAAAGACCATATTCCTGCTTACTCTTAACAACCCCACCTTTACTCCTTGATTTTTATGGAGTCAGATCGGACTCCAATATCGAGCCCGAGAACCAATAAAAAAAACTGCCTATAGAAAAACTGCTCCTCGACCCCTTCCCTTGACCTCATCTCAGCTTGTTGGAAGAATCAAATTTCTTTTTCCTTTTTTTTTGGGTGGGGGGTGTGCAAAGTAGGGGGCGGAATTGCTATTTAAAGTATGACTGCATCAATTTCATTCACTCAACTCATAGTGGACCGGTGTCAATGTATCCATCACCAATAGTGTGCTGAGACGTGGTTGAGAAAATTTAAATTTTATGGTCATGTGTCAACTCTCTATTGGATGGAGATATTAATACCTGCTCAATGTGGTGACGTGATTATTAACCGGGCAGGGGACATTTCAACCAAGACAAGCTTAGAAAGTTGGGAATCTGAAAGTCGAGAAAATTTTCATGGTGACTGAAATGCTCTTTTCCGTATATATTACATGGTGTTGCGTGTCTAAGGAAAATTGATTTAATTGGTTTTTTTGGCAAATTATTTGGAAGCTCGAGATCTTGTTTTCTTGTAATAGTACAAAACATTTATTTTGCTTTCCTTTATCCTAGATCTACCAGTGATGTTGTTTCTAAAATAATAGTTAAAGTTACTTTCATTTTTATAATGAGGAGTAATTAAAATATGCGTGGCACGTTGCATGATACATATAATATAATATACAAAAATTTAATATATTAAAATAATTAATTTTAGACTATTTGATTCTTATGCTTGTTCATAATATTTAAATATATTTAAATTTATAGTATGATTATTTCATGAAATGAAAATATTTATAATCATTTATGATTTTAGAAAGTATATTATTTAAACAATACACTTATAAAATATTATTGTGAAGAGATGACTCGTGCTTGCTTTATTTAAAATTAACCATAATAAAGATTAAATATTAGTCATATAATCTAGGAAATTTCTAAGGAATTAGGGTTGGGTTCTTTAAGGAGCCCGGTTTTCAATGAGATGCTGTCATGTGGTGTGTGTCAGATGATGTGTCAGTCTGTAATTGGAGACCGGGTTTCGTAAAGAACCCGTCCTTATTTCTATAGCTGGACCTATATAATCTATCTATATATATCTTTAAAACAAAGGCAGCTGTAGTTATAGGCACCGCTATTTTTCAGTCTTTTTTATGCGGTGCCTATAGCCACTTTAAATTCTGCGGTTTACTATCTTATGAACTGTTAATGGTAATTATGTTTTTTTAACTTTTTAAAACATATTATCTTTCGCAACTGGGTTTCTTAATTTATTTACAATATTTTCTATGGTTTTTTCCCTAAGTGGGAAGATTTTGATAAAATATCCCCAATTCATGCAAATCAGAGCATATTCTTATTTATGGGTGATATTTTAGAATTCGATGTAATTTTTCAAGTTAATTTCTAAGACACATCATAAATTGGACAGTTTTTTAGATGTATCATAAATTGGATGAGTGATATCTATTAACAATTTGTCCAAATAAATAAATTAAGAAAAAATAGAGTAGTTGATATTTAGTTTGTTTAGTTGGGTGTTATTATGATATTATTTTTGCATCAATTAATTTCATGTTAATCACTTCACAATTTGCAAGGGAAGAGTTTAGCTGCTTTTATAATTATTAATAATTAATTTACTTCTTTTTTATAGAAGGGGAAATAAGGGAAGGGAGCGGACGATAGGAGCAATTCGAACTTGGGACCTCTTATTCCAAGCTTGAGCTTCCAAACACAAGCCATAAATTAACCCCACAAGTTGCTAATTAATTATTTTAAGAAATAATGTAATTTTTTAAATAGCAAAATTATTTTTTAGTAATTTTTGTCTTTATAAATTTATGAATGCCGATAAAATTGTATCATTTTTGGCATATTGAAGTTGTAGTTTTTTGTTATTTTAAAAAAATCAGGAAAAGATTAATAATTGATAAACATTGATATCCACAAATTACTTGGTCTTAATTTGTTTTATAACTATATATATATATATATTTATTTATTTATTTATTGGCAAGAGGAATTGTAATCTCAACGAAATCCTCTATTGCATATTTGCCATTGTTATTGCGCGACCTTACGTTTTCTTCGCTTGCTCTGCAGTACGAGCCTCATATATTGTCTATAGGTTTTTTATTAACGAGAAAATTAGGGAAAAGCCATAATCAAATGGGGGAGGATATCTACTATTACAGTAACGTCCGCAATTTTTGTTCATTATAATTCACAATGTTTTAGACAATAGAGGGAAACAATTTGCGATTGATAATTTAATACTTAATGCACTATCACTACTTTTTCATTAAATTTTGCAATTTTATCTTATTTAAAAAATTCTATTATTTGTATTGTTATATCGTTAATTTGTAGCTTTTCTGTGGGTTGCACAGGTACTATACTAGTTGAAATTAAATAATAGGCTAATCGACTAAATATTAATGGACTAAATATTATTTGGTTTTAATCATTAAATTGAATTAAAATTGACCACAGTAAACTAAATGTTAACCATATAATTGAAATTAAAGAATAGACTAATTGAAATTAAGGAATTAAATAATGTGGGGGTAAGAAGTAAAAATAGAATTTGATATTACAAAAAATTCAAATTGGAATTACAATTTATCAAATTAATTGTTTTAAAAGAGGTTTGGGATTAGAATTAAAATTGTAATCTCAATTTCAAAACTTTTTATTGAGATAATTATTAAAATTAAAATTAATCACAATAAATACTACACTATAGATTAATCTTGAAATTGAATTGAAATTAAACACAATAAAGCACTAAAGGTGTGTTTCATTGCATATATTTTTTATGGAAAATGTCAATTTTCCATCTAAATTCCAACTTTTGAGTGTTGGATTCACAAGTGAAAGTAAAATTTAAATTTCATAGTACAATTCTATTAAACATGGTTTTCAGTTTTATCTAAAAGTCAATTCTCACCTCCCCCAGGTAAAATATTTTCTATGAAAGTTGAAAAATATTTTATTTTTCATCCTTTCATATCAAACGCACTCTAAATATTAATTTTGATATTGGAATTAACTAGTACACTAAAAATTATTAAATAATTATTTGTGAATGCTGCTAAAGAAACACATTTTTCTTGATTATGTAGTTGTGCTAAATTAAAATAATTAAATAATTATTTGTGTTCAAGCCTCATCGATTTTTGCTGTTTTGAATCATATATATTAAATTTCACATTATTTTAGCTTCTTCATAAGTTTGTTAGTTAAAAACTCAAAAGACAACCTACATTAATGGTGTTAAAGTAGTTGTTAAAAGCATTTAATTTAACATTTTATGTAGTATTATTTTTTCTTTTTTATTTTAATTAAATTGGGATTGACCTACTGTTGGACTATTGAATAAACTATTTGTCACACCCCCAATTTCATCACTATTATCTACAAATATCAGTAGCGGAAATGTTTAAGTATATATCTGCATTCAAATCGAGGGCGAGAATTCACTTTACAAATACAAATCAAATATTATTATACATAATATCATTTTATCATAACTTTACAATAAATGTTACGGCCACCCACAATGAAATCTCGACCACTCATCAAAATCTCGATCACATACATATATCTTCTCCACCTTTGGAACGATCTGGCCACAAAACATTTAATTCAATACCTACAGGATTGTAAAAGATGAGGGTGAGTACAAAGTACTCATTGAATAACTAAATATTTTGATTTATCTTTCATGTAAGACAATGCATTTTCGAGAAAAGCATGTATTTTACAAAGCCTTTAGATATACAAATAGGCCCTATCACTAGTTAAACTATTACTCGTGGTACACACATGATTGGCCAAAACCACACAGTAAGGCTACAAAGATTCAAATTGGCCAAGATCACACAGTAAGACCACAAAGATTAATACATAACCAAAATGACCAAGACCACACAGTAAGGTCATGTTCCACAAAACAATTCAAAACAGGTATACTATTAACTAGCGATACAAATACAATAAATCAATCTCTTTTCATAACAATGCATCAAAAATACATGCATATCTTATGAAGACATGATAAATAAAAGAAAAGAAATCAAAGTACCGGTTACTCATCTTTCTCCACAATGATTATTTGAACAATTTTAGATAGAAGATGCCTTCAAATCTTTGATACTTCACAAGCAAAGTGTCTTATTTAAGTACGGTTTTAATATGGATATAGAAATGGCTTTATTTTTAAAACAAAAAGGGTGTTTTAGGGAGTTTTAATTTGTGTTTTTCCTGCCACAATGGGTTGGAAGAATTTTCTTAATTACTTTGGGATAAAGAGGAGTTAAGTGGATTATTTGGAGGAGATTTTTGTGAATTTTCCTAGCTTGTGGCTATTTTTATAGTTATTTAGATTTAATTGTTTTTAACTAACCTTTGAAATCCACTAATTGCAAGAATAACATGTGTCCCAAAATTTGGCAAAACTAACAAGTGTCTTGACACTTTGCAATATTAGGAAATTTTGTTAAATATAGAAATGTCATATGCCTTAAAATTTGGCAAAAGCAGCAAGTTTATTATTTTGAAAAAATGACAAGTGTTACCAGTCTTGCCAAAACTAACACTATCCATTAATTGTAAAAATATCACATGTTTATGAGTTGGCAAGTTGGTAATTACAAAAATAACAAGTGTCTCTCAATTTAGCAAATTTAGCACCATGTATCGAGAGAATGATTTGGTCAATCCTTATTTATTTGAGTAATAAACTTTAAATTTTGGGATACAAATGATGAAATATTCTAGTATTTATTTCTGTTGTCAAAATAACGATTATATTTCTAGAATTTCGCGGGATGTTATATTATTAAATTTAAGACTCTTAGTTAGAATCACCAATGTGACAAAAATTAATACTTAAAATTAACTTGTTTAGGTGTCCTTTAACAATCATTAAAAAATCTACTTTTTACTTGTGTGGATAGTTAATTTTAGTACTACTAATATGGATGCTCTAAAAGTATTAGCTTGAATGATAATATAGTTAGCTTAAGTAATTAATTTGTATTTAATATTTTAATTAATAGATTGTTAATGAGGAATAATAAGGAGTAAGGGCAAATTGGGAATTAAAATCAAAAAGTAGGGATAAAGATTGAATCCAAATGTTTTGCAAGGATTCTACCTTTTATATATTAGTGATAATTAAAAAGGTCAAAAAAACTACTTCCATCCCATTTACCTTGTTCTGTTTCTTTATGGGGAATTGTATTCCCACTGCACAAATTTATTTTTAACACCGTATTTTAAACAATTTTCTTAATTTACTTAAATATCCATTGCAAAAATTATATTAATAACAACTGTTAAATTTAATCTTTTTTTCCTTCCACCATAATCATAATTATCTTAATTTGAATTCTTTTTAATAATTATTATTCTTTTCAAATCTCTTTTTTAATAATCACTTTCCACAATTTTGATTTATAATACGACTGGACAACTTTAGATTTTAAAGATTTATTTTTCTTCACAGTTTTATTTTAGTACCTAACTTTTAGACGTTGTTTCATGAAAAATAATTTTAACTTTCTTCTTTTTATTTTAATATATATTATTTTCTATAAAGTATAAATAGATTTATAATATTACTTAAGAACACATGATTGAATTTTAATAAAAAATATAACAATAAACAAATGGTGTTAACTTAAAATTTAATTTCAATTTTACAGGACCAAATTGTTTTAAATTAGAAGTTTTGAGAAATTTATACATTTATATTTGAGTTATTTGAAAAGTTAGAATATTTGTGCTGCAAAAAAAAAAAAAAATTGGAATATTTTGTTATTCAATTTCAATTTTAAAAAAAAAATTAAATAAATTTAATTTGAAAAGTTATAGATGATTTATGATTCTATTAAATTAATTTTTAAGAGATTGTCTTTTTAACTCTACATACAAACTCGCGTTAGTAGTTTGCACTTGAAAATTAGCTCAATTAATGTTTATGTTAAAAGCTTCGCTTTAATATCTAATTTCTATATATTTTGACTTACTAACAATGTAAAAGAAAACAATTACGTTGCGTTAGGCCGTTAGGTGTAATGTATTTAGGAATATAAATCTTTGATGTGATTTTATGCATTCATTATAAATAATTGATTTCATAGGTGTATGTGTAAATAGGTAGTGGTGTACTAATTAAAAATGTCTTTTAATTGTGGCGTATTTATAATGCGGTGTGAAAATAAAAATTCGTGGTGGTAATATAATTGTCCTTTCTTTATTTGGCGTTATTTTTTATGTTCATTTACAATTATACCCCCTAATTAAATAGGGTATTTTCTAGGTTCATTGTATTACATTAAGTATTCACACTTAATTAAATATGTCTTTTAACTGTGGTGTATTTATAATGCGGTGTGAAAATAAAAATTCGTGGTGGTAATATAATTGTCCTTTGTTTATTTGGCGTTATTTTTTATGTTCATTTACAATTATACCCCCTAATTAAATAGGGTATTTTCTAGGTTTATTGTATTACATTAAGTATTCACACTTAATTAAATAGCGGTATTTTAGAAAGTTAGTTTGTAAATTTACTCTAGCCATCTTCTGTTATACTAGTGAAGCTTAACCTCTTGATGATGTAAATGTATCTAGTTGTTGTAATGACTACATGACCCTACATTAAGTGGGTGTTTGGTTCCCGTCAAATTTATAACACTATAATTTGTGGTTAAAGTTGATTAATAGTTGAAGCTAGATGTGGATCCCGTGGAATATTTAGTTGACTCTGATTGAATTTATACAAGTTTATGGGAAATGGAACCAGCCACCCAATAAAATCATTCATCTCGTAGGGAGTGGTTTAAAACACAATTATGCTGGACAAGTTGCTGCAATCATACGTCTTTGATTTTTGTTTATTTTAAATGAAGCACCCAAAATAAGGACTGGCGTGCAATATACTAAGCAAGAATCATGTTGACTCCATTGATATGTGAAGATAGTCATGTGATCTCTCTCTATTTTGCTTAAACCAAAATATGTTTTACTGTTCTGTGAAAGTGATTATCAAAAGCAATGCAATCAAATTTAAAATTCTCTCTGTCTTAGGAGTTATCTCTTGAAATTATTTGGAGATGTTTCATGGAAGCCATACTCAAGAATATTATAGTTGTTACCAGTTAGCTTATACATGTCTTTATTGTTGTGCTTCCAACTACCATCTATGCTTTTCAACTCCAATGTGTAATTCAACTCAATACCATTCTTTCTGAAAGGACATTGGCATGTGAAGCCTATTTTAGCTGCTCAAGAGCTTCTATGGTGTTATTTTCTCTTTTGCTTTTGTTTTTATTTTTATCTCATAATAGAAATGATGTGGAGAAATGAGAACTATTTGTGGGTTTTACTAAGCATGTGAATAAATGGTGGTTTAACTTCTTAATGTTTAGCATTTTATGTTATCGAATCACAATTTTTTCACTAATTGAAGTTGGAACTGAGGTAGTATTATTAGCTCATTTGACATTTATCTCAGGACTAAAGAGGTTAACAGTACCATCTAACCTTACACTACTGGGATGAGATATATTACAATTCAAGAAAAGTCAATAGATTTCCTTGAAGTAATATTATTATTATTTATGTAGCAAAGCAAAGGAGAAGGACAAGTACATGTTTAAAGTTAAATGTAATTAGGATTCTGTTTTAAGCCAGAATCATGACGATGCACCCATAAACCAAAAGAATAATAACTACAATCACTAATAACCAAAGCACAAAAAATTGACCTGAAATTATAAAAACCATAAAAATTTCTAGAAAATGTGAAAACTCACTAAAAAAAGAAAAGAAAAAGAGGGTGAAACAGAGAGAACAAACTAACCGGATGCTGAAAAGGGCTGCAACGAAAAGAACGAGCAACTTTTGTGTTGGTTAACTACCAGTTTTCCGGTCAATTTCACGGCAAGAAAAACAATACCATGAATTAAGATAATAGAAAATTTGATAAAGAGATTTCAGAAAATTATATGTGTTGCTGAAAATACTTACATCGAATTTACACCGATTGTAACCCAAATCTAATAGGCCTTCTGCTAGAACATGGCAAAGACGGGAGATGTGGAGATTTCTGAGATGAAAGCCGAATTGGAGAAATTTCAGATTGCAAAAAAAAAAAAACTGCGTCTTTGTGGTTTCACAAAGTGAGGGAATTGTGTACGTGAAAGAGAGATAGAAGGCGGGAGGGTAATGGGCTTTAGGGGACATTTTGGCCGGTTAGGAAATTTGGGGGGGTTTTCCACGGCAATTTGGCAACTGTGGTAAAAGATTTTATTCTTTAGTACAGCACTAGAACTTTAATAACATATTTATATTATTTGTGATGGTCAAATTAAAAAATGTGGTAAAAAAATTATCTTTTTGTGACAATCAAATTGCTGTCATGTAGAATCCTTTTGCCATGGTGTATTGACTACGGCGTATGAAAATTGTTGTAAAAAGCTTTTTTTTAGTGACGGTAATTTTTTCTGTGGTATAAAGTATATTTACTACATTTTCTATAGCCTCGTGAATAATTCGCAACGAAAACCCAATTTTCTTGTAGTGGAGAGAGAGAGAGAGAGCCAAGACACGTGTTACTCACTAAAAAAATGCCAAAACAATTTAAGAAAAGCTTGTGTTTCGAAAAGGGAGAGCTAAGACACGTGTTACTTACAAGAGAATGCCAAAGCAACTTAAAACATGCATATCAAGAGAGAGGGAGAGATAGAGAGTCAAGAAATGTGTTACTCACCTTTTGATTCCCCAAAGATGGCTCGAACAATTCTAATGTAAAAAAGTGCCTCTAAAGCCTCGCTATTTCCCAATCAAAACTATTTTGCAAGTTAGAATCCTTTTATATATGATAAAGAATTTTTTTTCAAGCTACAAATATGTGTTTTGATGGGTTTTAATGGTTGTTTTCTGCCCCCACCATGGTTATGGACGAATTTGGTGAATTTGGGAAGGCAAAAGGATGGGCAAAGGGTTTTGGGAAACTTTGAAGACCCAATTGCCCTCCTTATAGTAGTTAGAGTCCAATTGTTTTTAATAAAGTTTTGGATTCCACCAATTGCAGAATGACACGTGGCGCGATTTGGCGTGGTATATATGAAGAAGTGATGTGGCAAAACGTGGATCACTCGTTTATTACTTGGGAAGTCATCATACTTTGTATTGTCTTGTAATTAAGTTACTATACTTTGATTCATATCAATTAAGAACCAAATTCTTACTTTGGGGTGTTATTGGAGTAACAATCTTTTAATCTTTTAATACAATTCAAGTAATTGTTCAATTATAATTAAATAATCGACCACATTGCTTAATTGATTGTCTATTTTTTTTTATACAGGATGTTACAGTTTCAAATTGCACCAAACTGTAAAAATATGGTTTGGTTTGGTTTGGAAAAATTCCAAACCACCTTAAACAATGGCGTAGCTAAAAAAAATTGAGCTTGTAAAATATATATAGGATAATTTAGCTATGTGTAATATATGAACCCTTATAGCTTAGTCCTCTAATAGTGCCTGACTCCGCCATTAACTTGAAATGATTTGATTTGGAGTTTGATAAAAAACCGTTCAAACCAAACAGCTTACATCCCTCATTTTACCATTTTACAACCCAAGCAGTTCTTGAACGAAGATATAAACTATTGCTCATCAGATCATTTTTATAATCATATTGTAATTCATCGACTTGCCATATATAAGGCTATTTTTGTTGGGGCTAGGTAAACGTTACCATGTGTCTCTTCACAAAAATACTCTACTTGTCCCATAAAAATAGTTTACTATTTCTTTTATATCCTTTCCAAAATTATGGTCTACTTTCGTTAGTTAATCTCTTAATTTTCTTATTATATACTCATATTTAATGTGTATTGTAATCAATAAATAAAAAATACTAATATTAAAGTGAAATAATAATTAAATAAATGAGTATATTAGGAAAAATATTTTAAATTCCATGTTTTCAAGAATATTAATTGAATATCTATGTGAAAACAAGGAGAATAAACAATAAAATAAAAATTTGGGTTCTTTACATAAAAGGTGTACTTTTTAACATACATTTCATGTTGATCTCTATATCGAAATATATTGTAAATATAGACTATTACATTGCAAAAGCACCCTTGAAAAAACAGAAAAATAAATGAAAATAAAATATATAAGCACGAATTAAAAAATATGAAATCGAGCATTAAAAAAGGGGAAAATATGGGTAAAATTATCTCCCTGGAATCATGTAAACATTCAAATCTAATTTCAGTTATAAGAATCCTAATCCACAAATATATTCATCAGCAATTCAAAATCAAATCATAGCTGAAAATTATTGTCGTTGTTCAATCCCTAAAAAATCCGATAGATCTTATTGCTTCATGTGGACCAAAAAACCAGAGATAATAAGCAAAAATAGTTTCAAATTCAATGATAGAGAGAATGATTATGGTTTTACTATAATTTTTTGTACCCTGTTTTTCCATTTGTTACCATTTTTTTTTCAATTGTTACCACTAACATTTGTCGCCCTGGTGAAGTTTTTTCTTTGCGGCGTTTGTTACCATTCTTTTTTCTTTTTTCATTTTGCATGATTTTTTTTTTGTTTTTTGTGATTGTTATCGTTATTTTTCTTTTAAATTTTACATGAATTTTCTTTTTAAATTTTTGTGTGTTATTGTTACCATTCTTTTTTTCCTTTTTTTTTCAATGATTTTTGGTACTTTATACGATTTTTTCCGTTTTACAATGTGTTTTTTCTTTTTTTTTAGATTTTTATTACTAGATAGAGAGAATAATTATGACTAAAATTGTTACTATCTAGAATTTAGGGGAAGAAATCAAATTGTAAAAACAATGAAGTTATCAACAAAAATTTAGATGAATCAAATTTTTCAAAATTAAAAAAAAGGCAAATAATCTGTTATACTCATATTAAATAGAAAAAATAGGTTACGGTTATAAAATTCCAACAGGGAAATTGAAAAACTAGTATAAAAATAAAAATAAATAATAATAATAATAATAATAAATTAAAGAAACAAAAAGAAAAGAGAGAAAAAAATGTGGTATACGTATCATTAAATATAATAGAATAGCAAATATTTTATGTGTGGGTGTATTATTGAAATATAGTACAGCTCATTGGCTCGAGCAATCCGCCTATGTCTTGCTTCCAACGACAATGTGGGGGTTTGACTCCTATCGGGCTCAAATTTATAATATTTCCATCAGTTTGGAGAATGACTCATTGTACTTAGAGGTGTATAGAAGGGCAAGGGGAACCCACGGCACCAGCTGAGACACATCCATCAATTTACCTCCTCCAATGTTCTAGAGGCGAGAGTCTTGGAGGCCCATGATTAGTCCAGCGCAAGTTAGGATACCTAGTGGGAAAATTAGCTAAACCAGGTTCTTTAGGGACTCATTTGGAAAAATCAACGATGCATACGCTCCTTCGCAGATACCCACCCACCCATTCTCTCTCTCTCTCTCTCTCCATCTTTATCCCGCTTGCCACCGCTGCATCGTCTTCTGCTCTCGGAACGCCACCCCCATTCTCTCTCTCTACCATGACTCTATCTCAACCTTGCCAGAACCTCTCCTCACTTTGCCTGACTTCGGCGACAGCTTCATCAACCTCACTAGAAGCGACCTCAGCCACCGCTACGACTGCCCCTTTGTCTCCTTCACTCATTTTGCAAATCTTTGTTGCTTATTTTTCTTTCATTTTTCTTTTTTTCTTTTTGGGAATCCGATTAATTGTTGTGAAAATTCCAATTAGAAAATTGATTTCACATTATTCCACCAATAGTTTGTGATCTAAATTAGAGTTCCGATGAGTTGATTGATTGTGCTTCTTGCTGGAATTGTGATTTTTTTTCCTTGAAACAACCGGAACTGTGTTTATGGCCAATTGATTTTGTCTTTAAATTTTATAGCTAGTAGTGGCCAAGAGAATTTGTGTTTGTGATCGGAACTATGGTAGTTGTGATGTTTGCGGTGGTGATCCTAGTGAGATGTAGTATTTTTGGCGTGTTGTGGTGGTAGTGGGTAGTTGATGTAGTGTGGTTGTTGTGATATTTGTTGTAGTTGTTCTGACGAGTTATGATGGTGTTGTTGTAACGGCGGCGGTGATTGTTGGTAGTGTGTGTTGTAACTCATTGTTTCAGTGAGTAGTGGTGGAAGTGTTTTGTGAGTTATTTTTGTTGTGACTAAATGTTTTTAGTGTTTTAGCGAATTGTTTTTATTATAGTTTTATATTTTAGCGAGTTGTTTTTATTGTGACTCAGTTTTTTTAGTGTTTTGGTGAGTTGTGTTTGTTGTGACTCAGTGTTTTTGATATTTTGACAAATTGTTTTTATTGTGACTCTGTGTTTCGGCAAGTTGTTTTTTTTGTGACTTTATGTTTTCAGTGTTTTGGCGAGTTATTTTTATTGTGAGTCAGTGTTTTGGTAAGTTGTTTTGATGTGACTCAATGTTTTGACAAGTTATTTTGGTGTCACTCGGTATTTTTAGCGAGTTATTTTGATGTGACTTGGTGTTTTAGCGAGTTGTGAGTGTTATATTGTAAATTGTGATATCACAATATAAAAATAGTTAAAACACCTCATTTTTAAAAAAAAAATCCATCACATACTTCAATTTTAAAAATGTGTAAAAACTTTTGTATTTTTTAAGTTATCTTACCTGATGCCAATATAAAAACTAGCGTAGATCCTTTGAGTTCCCCTAAAAATTTTTACCGTCTAAATGCTTAAAAACTTAACATTTGTCATGCCAAGCCCCGTAAAGCAAACCCGGAACCCAAATCCAGCCCCGTTACTGTTTGTTTTCTCATTCGTACCCGATATATCTACACGCTGCAGTTCTCCAGTTGTTTAGGCATTTCTCTTTCTTTGTTGAAGCTCCGATTATCCGCGCAATCAGATCCAACTCTTGTCTTCGCTGGTAAAGCTCCTTGTCCAATTTTTTCCTTTCCCTGATTATTTGTGCTTATGATAATTGCTTTTTTCGTTTTTATGTGAGAATTTTTGAGATCAGGGGAGAAATCTCAGATCTGTAGCTTTTTATGATTAAAGATTTAGTTTTTTAATTTTTCTGATATTAAATCGTTTTCTGTGTTAGAGGGATTTGGATTTTTCTATTCGATTGTCTAATAAATTAGAGATATTAATTAGATCAATCAATTCGGAGCACTATTGGTTTTTTGTTTGTGGATATGTTAGCCTGTAATTGAGAATGTGAAGTTAGAGGATTTATGCAGAAGCTGAGATTATATGAGAGCGATACCAATTTGAAACCGCATGCATGTAATTTAGCTGAAATTAAGAATGTGTTACATCTACCCAATAAATCCGTTGTGGCTCAACTTTTGCTCAATGGTTCCCTTTAGGATTAGATTCACTGGTTCAAATGAAACTCTTCGTACTTTAGGTAAAATAAATTTATTTTTTTTTTTCTTTTTTTGGGTGGCTAACATGGATGACTTTGGGATTTAGAAATGTGATAATGCACTGCTCTGATGACGGGTTGAGATGCAATGACATAATTGTGAGAATTTTTTTACCTGTGATGTTTCCCTTTAGGATTAGATTCGCATGTTTAAACTGAAACTCTTCACAGTTCATGTAAGATAGTTTGCTACTTTTTTTCATTTTGATTGCAATGGTGGCGCTATGAGTTCAATATCTGATATGTTAATTTGGTCCTGTGAAGAGTTGAGTTGCTGGCATTATTTTGACCTTTTATGAGTTATGATTGGAAACTGAAGTAATTTGGAAATTGGTTCCTGGAATTGATTTAAGATCAGAAAGATCAGCATCTTGAAGGAACTTGAGCATCAGATATAAACGGCTAGAAGATGCCTGTGCAAAAGATCGAAACTGGTCACAGTGATGTGGTTCATGATGTATCCATGGATTATTTTGGAAAACGAGTGGCAACAGCGTCATCTGATGCCACAATAAAAATAATTGGTGTGAGCAATAATAATACTTCTCAGCATCTTTCCACTTTGACTGGCCATCAAGGTCCAGTTTGGCAGGTAGCTTGGGCACATCCCAAGTTTGGCTCAGTACTTGCTTCGTGTTCTTATGATGGCAGGGTCATCATCTGGAAGGAAGGTAATCAGAGCGACTGGTCTCAAGCTCATGTTTTCACAGACCACAAATCATCTGTGAATTCAATTGCTTGGGCACCTCACGAGCTGGGGCTTTGCTTGGCTTGTGGATCATCTGATGGGAATATCTCAGTCTACACGGCACGATCTGATGGTGGTTGGGATACAACAAGAATAGACCAGGCACACCCTGTTGGAGTCACCTCAGTTTCATGGGCTCCTTCAATGGCCCCTGGTGCTTTAGTTGGATCTGGAGTAATGGATCCTGTTCAAAAGTTGGCTTCTGGCGGCTGTGATAACACGGTGAAGGTGTGGAAGCTATACAACGGTACTTGGAAGATGGACTGCTTCCCTGCACTACAAATGCACGTGGATTGGGTGAGGGATGTCGCATGGGCACCGAACCTGGGGCTTCCAAAGTCGACAGTAGCTAGTGCTTCACAAGATGGAACAGTAGTCATATGGACGGCCGCAAAAGAAGGTGATCAATGGGAAGGTAGAGTTCTGAAGGACTTCAAGACTCCAGTTTGGAGGGTCTCATGGTCACTGACCGGGAACTTGTTGGCTGTGGCTGCTGGTGACAACAGTGTCACGTTATGGAAAGAGGCTGTCGATGGGGAGTGGCAAGAGGTCACCACAGTAGACCAGTAGAATTCTCGTTTTACATTTATCTAGACTGTATTTGGGTTCTGTTCTGTTCTTTGAATTGTCTATCTATACATTTTCCTTCTAGTTCTTTCCGTACTGCCAAATTTATTGTAGTTCGCTCATTTTGTTTCTATTGCACTTTTTGGTTCCCTTGTGGCCTTAACAGTATTTTGGGTTGTTAATGACTTCTTATCAAAGAAATTACTTTAGATTTTGTTTTACATGCCTTGTGAATTTCCCATAACATGAAATGTAATTTTCCCACCTAAAATCTGGGGCAAATTTGCTGTATTAAAGTTCACACCGCGTGTTTTGTTTGGCTGATTGGTGTTGGAGTACGGAAGGTAATCTACAAGCTGGCAGTAGCTGAAAAAGGATTGTTGTGGCAGCCGAAAATAAGGTACAACGCTGACATCTTTCAAATTGGTCTTCTTCCCTAATTTTTCCCTTTTTTTGAAGTTTTTCTCTTGCAATTGACGCGTGCATTCTTGCTGGTCTTATCCAATTCTGGCCGGAAGACAGTGATGCGCAAGCGAATTTTGCTGCGGCGATGAAATAGGTCTAAATGGAAGGCTACGACTCCAAATCCCGTGCGGATGATATCCGGAAGAACTCAAAAGGAAAAATTAATGCCATTCGGTTTCTTGAATTTGGGAAATTTTTGTTAATGACAGGCTTTTTCCCATTAATGTTTTATTATGGAATTTGCATGAGGCGTCTGATGGGATTATCTTATTAGACGCATACATCACATGACAAGTGATAATTAAGTTCACATGGAATTGTCCAACAAGTGAATTATCATATTATCACCTGTCTGACGGAATTATCTTATTAGACGCATACATCACATGACAGGTGATAATTAAGTTCACATGGAATTGTCCCACAAATGAATTATCACATTATCACCTGTCAAGTGTGCTTTTGACAGCTAATCAAAACTCATGGAACTTGGATTCTAGGAAAATTTTGTTTTCTGGATATTCAGATTATATAGCTGTAATTTATACATCCTGTCGAAGATAATTTTGTTTCCCATGAATAATTTTTCTCATTGAATTGATACATCTTCGTAACATGTGTATTCTTTGTGTTACGATGAACGATCCCTTTTCGACACATTCCATCTATTTGTACGATTAATCTAATCACTCGCTTCGAAGACCAATTCTAAAATGTTAGAAAATGATTTTTCTTTAAAAAAAAAAAAAAAGTAAATGGTAAATACTCAAATGCAAATTTTATCCTAAAGGTGCTATCTGGAAAAAGTTGTAAAAATCGGAACCCAAGAGATGAATTGAAAAACAATAGAGAGATCTTTAAGAAAACTAATTCTTGTCAACTCACCATAGGTCTCATTTTTTCTTGGCTCGACCCAACTAGATACAGAGCTGAACTTTTAACTGAATTCAGATGGACTAGAAAGACACGTTAGGAGAAAGCCAAAGCCCAGAGTGATACTGTCTGTTAAGGGAGGATCACATACAACTGATATCAATACCCAAAATAATACGTGCAGAGAAAATGTAAAAACTTCCTGCTCTGTTCAATGATAACCTATCTTCGCACCTACCTCTCAAACAAGGTCCTGAAAACTGAAGAAAATATTCAGTGGATAGGGGCATTCATCATCCTCTGCGGTGGTATTCCCAGCGACAACCACCGGCCGCTGCTGCGCCCGCTTCAATGTCCCCCGCCACAGACTGACAGACTTATCTTGATTCTTGGATATTCCTTGATTCTGCGTCTGGTATGGTACATTGCAATCATCATCATGGCCTTCTTGATTCTGCGTCTGTGGTGCATTGGCAAAAGCAATACTGCAAACAGTTCCTCAAGGCAAAAGAACAACCACATGAAACCGTACATGAATTTAGTTCAGCTTGTCCAAAATATATGAAGTTAGAATATATGGTTTGCCTTCACAGCCAATTGTTATACAAATGAGCAATGCTCCCAAGAAAGAAAATAAAAACAGCTATTTTTCCTTCTAGTTGCATCTGATAATTAGATGGGATATTACTGGACACGGATTATACATAAAAAATTACACTTATGAGTAATCCTAGGTTGAGAAAATATGAGAACATTTAAAAGACATTGAACCTTCCACTAAAAATCCGCAATGCAGACTGTAAGAACAAAATAGAGACGCAGTACTACAGAAAAAGAACAAAATGGAGAAGCAATATTGCAGAAGCCATATAAGATGAAGTGGTGCAGAGGAACAAAGTTAAATTGCAAGCTCTTGCATTAGTATTCAAATTAAAGTCGCTGAACAATGAGTCAATGACAATATCCAAATGAAGTTTCTACAACTTTGCAACAATCCAACAAGAAACATCAAACATGATAGTAAATCTTCACTAGAAAAAGAATGATACTGGATTTGGCCTACCAACAAAGAAAACACTCACTTGTGTGTGTGTGTGTGTGTAAAGGAAGAAAAATGATAGCTTTTGCTTGACACATGCATGTATGAACAACGCTATGTTAAGTCAATGAAATATATTAAAGCATCAGCAATAATCAGCACACTTATTCAATTTAACTAATTATTCAGGGAAAAAAGAACAGTATATTTAGAAAGATAATTAATGAATGGCCAAAAAGTCGTCTTCCCTTTCTGATACAATCAATTTTACTGATAATTGCTAAATCACATCTATCATCAAGATCCATAACTATTTCACTCAGATCCAGCAATAACTCGCTACATTTAATTAAAAATGAATCAACATCAAACCTGCAATCCAACCAAATCTCTACTAATTCATCTGAATCCTGCTTCGAAGATGGCAAAATTCACCGTGGTCTCCGATTCAGTTGATGCAAGGCGGGAACCTGATTCTCGCTTGAAAGTCGACACCAATTACAAAACATATAGCCACACGAATTCAAATATCAAATTCGTACGATTTCATCATACTCAGCACGTAAAATCAAGCTCCACCGCCTAGGAAGTAGATTCCCGACCTGCACCAAGCGAATTAGAGACCGCCGCAATGCATAAAGAAATGTTGATATACAGAGATATATTGGTAATAGATCTAATGGAGGAAGAGAGAGAATGAGGGCAAGTGGGGGCCGCCCTACTTGGTTAAAGTTTGATTAATATCCTTATCATATATCATCATGGGAAGAAATATGGAGTATTGAGCATTATTTTTATAGATGAAATGAAAGGGAATAGACGCAAAAAGATCATGCCACGCCTTGGCTCACGACAACCAAAGAAGTTTCCGGAACACCCAACTTAGAAGTGACATACCCTTATATCGAAAATAATCAAGAAACTTCTGCTGTTTTCATATATATATATATATATATATATATCTCACTTGTATTTTTATACTACAATTCATACATGAGTTCTTGTACAAAAAGAAGGCACACGTGTGATGTGGATTCACAGTTTCATATCATGTGATAAAAATAGTTTTAGAAGATGCATATCACGTAAATCATATTACGGAGACACTGAGCCTCTCTGAAAAGACTTTACAATAGATGTTGATATCTTTAAAGTACCAAAATTCTTTTTCTTGATATCTGGTGTGTTGGGCAACCATTTTGCCAATTAAATCAATCAAACATATTTTGAAGGAAGATTATGGGATGAAGGATAATGTGGTTCTACCTCTACCTCTGTCACATATTTAAAACATATTTCACCAAGAACCAAACATATGCTTTTAGGGTTAATTCCACAAATCGTCCCCAACTTCTAAGTGAAAAATCAGCTGGGTTCTCAACTTTTTTTCGACCTCCTGGATCCCCACAATTTCATAAATTTGCACAATAGGTCCTTTTTTATGGATTCAATCAATATTGCCGTTAATTTTTCAATAAAATTACTGTTATACCCTTTAATAATTAAAAAAATTAAAAAAAGAGAGAAAAAGCCCACCCACCCCACCTAAGAATTGCTGCCGGAAACGACAGCAAATGTCATTTATGGCAGTCCTTCCATTTCCGGGAGCAAATGAGGGGATTCACCATTCCTTAAATGCTGCCATTTCTGGCAGCATTTTTTGTAATGCTCCAAAATTTAATTTATGCTTCTTTAGATTTTTCTGAAATTTTTAGGAATCAAATAAAGTATTATACTTGATTTTATTAAGGATTAAATTATTTATAAAATATCATATTTTTAAGATTATGATTATCTATTACGGATAATTGTGAAGTTTACCCTAGGGTAAAAGGATAATTAAATGAAAATGTAATTGCAAGCTAGTCTTTAAGAAAAACTATAAATAGTTAGCAGTTAAAATAATTAACATTATTAAATATCCAAAACGTCCCCAGGTGCGTCTTTTCTCTCAATATGTGGCTGGCCAGGTATTAATACCTGGCCAGTCCTGCTTTTACTTGGCCAACCAGGTATTATCTTGGCCAGCCAGGCTTTTACCTGGCCAGCCGGGTATACGTCTTGGCCAACCAAACTAAATACCTGCCCAGATAACCTACTCAGCTAACCAAGTAATTTCTAAGTCATTTTAATGTTTATACTTTATAGTGTGGTTTGAATATGGTCTATATACATGTGATGATGTGATAACTCCACCTACAGTATAAAACTTGATTTGTTGAGTATATGCTCCTTACGTGGGATACGTGAATGATGCAAGAGTGTTTACTCCTATGCTTTAATAGATTGATATTATTATACCGTGCATGATGTATAGCACCTCAAGTATGCATACATTGAGCATGTGGATGATTAGCATACGTGAGGATAATGTCATGATGAAGTGAGTTGTGCATTGGTGATACACTGGATGATTTGAGTGAGGTCCCCATATAATGCACCGCTTATGTAGCAGTCTGGGTAGATATATCAGTTGGGGCAGTGTACCCATCGTGAGTGTTGGGGACTCGGCGGCTGGCTGACCGAGTATATACATTGGACGCAGTGTTGGGGGCCGGCGGCCCACTGTTTGGGTATATATACTGAATGTATTGTTGAGAGCCCGATAGTGGATATGATATGACCAGGCCTTGTCTTTTGATATTGGTAAGTCCTTGGCGACGGTCAAAGCATGATAAGTCCTTGGGAACAAGGTATGTACGCGCTATATATGTTGACAGGCCTTATTTATGACAAGCTCACGCGATACTTTAAATGTGGACGAGCCCTGCATGGCTAGTCGGTTGTCTGTATGATCATAAACTCATTTGTTAGACATCATAAGTAGGCCATGTATGTTATCATATTTACTGAGTCTTTATGGCTCACGTAGTTGCTTTGTACTGTAGAGATCACGTGTCAACAGTATAGACCATTGGAAGTTCAAGGAGAGTCGGACTGAGATATGCTGAGTTATGCCGATTTTATAAGGGTAAATAATTATATTCTGTTGCGCCAGATGAAATAGTGTACTGTATTTTCCTTAAGGGAGGCCGTTACATTTTTGTTGCCAAAAACGGCAGCAAAAGCTGGGGGTGAATTGGCAGAAAAAATGATGTCGTTTCCAAAAGCAAAAACTGGGGGTAAATCGCCTTCAAAAATGCTATTTGCTGCTATTTTTGGAAAAAATTTGTTGTGGTTCCAACTGCCACACACCCCCTCCCCCTGCAAAAAAAAAAAAAAAAGGCTACTGGAAACGACAACATTCTGGCTGCCATTCTTAGGTTGGGAGGGTGGGGAGAGGATGGTTGGATAGGGTAGAGTGGGTTTTTTCTTTCTTTTTTTAATCTTTTTATTATTTTTAAATTTTTGTTTTTAAAATTAAAAAAGCTAAGGGGTATAATGAAAATTTTATTGAAAAGTTAATGGTAATGTTGATGGAATACGTAAAAAAAGACTTATAATGCGAATTTATGAAAGGTTAAGGACCCAGAAAGTTAAAAAAAAGGTTGAAGACCCAATTGATTCTTGACTGAAAGGTTGAGGAGAATTTGTGAAATTAAGCCACGTTTTTATTTTGTTGAAATTTGAAAATATCTCAATTCTCACAAGTTAAAGTCTTGAAGAAGAATCCGTGCAGGATTAGTAATGGAGAAAATAGCATTATGGTCCCTAACCTTTTATACTGCATAATTAGGTCTAAAATATTTATCATCCAAGAATGGAAGGCTGAAGGATTCGGATTCCTTTTGACAAAAATAAGTCAACTTATCTATTAAAAACCACCACCATGAGCCTCAGTTCACAGCAGCTTGGAATTCAGATATGCAATTATACTAAAAATCCCGATACTCCAGGTGCTCTTAGCCAATCAGGAATCTGTATATGAATTCAAGGGTCTTAATTTATTATTTATTTGGACCTTGAATCCCAAATGAGAGTTTTTGATTGGTTAAGAGTATCGAGTATTCAGTATTCTTGGAGTATCAGAATTTTTTCCTGCTGAAAATAAAAAAAATTAAATTCTCATGATATATTTTTTTAAAACTTGTATATGAATAATTAGAAACTTAAATTATATAGCGTGTGCGTGTGTCGTGTCTTTGTGCTATGTGCGTGCCTTGTGTCCCTGTTAAAAAAAAAAAAACTTAAATTATATGAAAGCTACCTTGAAAATATCAAAAAATGAAATCTCTACTCGACCATTTACATATATACAAAATGGGAAAAAGTTTAGCATTCTATGAGTATTGAAGTCTCGTCTCAATGCTCCTAACGAATGGAGAATCCACATGTGCATTCAAGAACCTTAATATAACAACAAATTGGAAAAATTTCCAATTTATTCCTTTTGGTACATGTAACAATTTTCCAATGAACACCGTGCTAAGAGCTTAAAATGTTATCATCTAACAATGAGGTGAGACCCACTGTACGTGAGCCATCCTCATATGAGGGAGAGCTCATTTATGTACTAATTGGAAAAGAGCTTTTGATACATGGTAACGATGTTGAATTTGTCCCTTGTATGCTAAGCGGGGTCTCCCATTCGATTGAGCTCCCAAGACCTTGCAAAAAAGGCTTAGAGGTGGACCTCTGATGCCCCTCCGGTTCAAGAGTAAGCGAAATGGGTCTAGGAAGAATAAATGCTAGAGAGAGAAAGTGAATAATTTCTTAGGGAGTGCGCACGTGAACAGTGCATATTTATAAGTAACTTTCTTAGACAAAAAGACAAAATGTACCTACCTTTAGATGGGCTTGGTCCTCTATGGGGCAATTGACGGATATAGCACTCTCAGGGCCTAAATTTCGTGTCTTGACCAATTGACAAATATGGCATCTCCACATGCATTTATCATGTATTTTGTGATCAATTCTTATTTGTTAATAGGATGGTTTCTATATACGAGATATCTATTTTCCCTTTGCTTATCTCCAAAAACGTGTGCAATGATTTGCTGAAGATAGTGAAGCCCGATCTTTGCTTGACACTAGGCTGTGGCTTGATGTGTTAATTTATGAATAAAAAGTGTCAAGAAATCTATATATTAAATGAAAGGTGCTGCAGTGAAAAATTCCCATAGTTTTCGGCCATTTTGCCTTGAGTTGGGGTATTTTGGGTTTTTTGCACAGTCTTGTTGTAACAATTGCGGTGATTGAGCTCCCTTTTTATATGTTTGACCTAATTTTTATTTTACACGTTCTCTCTGTTTCTCCTCTGTCTCGGTATTCTTCTTCTTCTCTCTCACTTCAAACCGTCATCTCCACATCCATTTCCCTCTTCGATGAATCCTTATGCTATATGCTTCAGTTCTAAATGTTTTCAATTTATCTTATCTTCGGATTTCTATCTATTTTTAAATGATTTTGATTGATTTTTTTTCTTACTTATAGATGACTCCAATGGAGAAGAATCCCTAATTTTGCTGTAGTTTGGCCGATTTTGGCCCCAGGTAATTAAGTCTTTAATTTCGATTGTGAGATAGGTTTTTGGACGACGCTTTTATGCAAGGCAGGTTCTTGGATGACGCTTCAAGATGACCTTGGCTTCGTATGGTTCGAGCTTGGCTTTGCACGGTTCAAACTTGGAGTTGTTTATTTTTCTTGTGTTTTATAATCGATATTAATGAATACATTCAATACGATACACAAATGATTGATTTTGCAATATGATTTTATTTTCTTGTTTTGCCATCAATTTGATTCTTTCTACTATGCAAACCGTATCGAGATTTCATATGGAGCTGCACTATTTTGGTAGAAAGGGAAGTGTTTTGATTTAGATACTAGGTTAGTAATGATAACTCAAGAGTTTTTGCTATACCATGTTTCCCAATTTGGAATACTTTTGTGAATTATAGCTTAAATCTTGAATATAATCTATTGTGGGTAGTATTGAAAGAATTAGTAAGTTTATTGCATTAGCTATTTGTATTAGTATATATTTATAATTGAAAAGCCCACGTATTCTATTTCTCTCAATATTGTGGTGGAATGAGTGTTAATTGAAACCACATTGCAAAAAATACCTCATTGTCATTATTTGTTTAATGACTTCCCGATCCTACAGAATTCCATTTAGATTAATCAATAGATAAGTAGAGTGAATTCCTATTAGTTGTTGGAAAATAATTGACGTTTGAGATTAAATGTCAGAATCATTTGAATTGATGATTACAAAAAATTATGCCAAAAAGACGTGGTTTGATTATAACACTACATTAATATCAAACTTTTTCCTAGGAGGATGTTGATGAATTTGAATTATAGTGTTATATGAAGCTAATTTAACATCCAAATCACTAGTTCTTTGCTATATATTAGACTAAGTAGGACATCCTTTCTTATGTGTCATCATATGAAAAATCTACACACCACTAGGAAAACATTTTAAGAGAATAATATTCCAAATAATGATATATGTCAGAACCTCCTACGACTGTGAGATTTTGAGCAGAATACTACTGCTTTATTTCATTCTCATAAGCAACCACACTTCCTCATAACCCTAGGTAGCAAGTTGAAGCTATAATTTCATTCTTCAAAATTGTATGTATTCCCTTCTTAGAATATTAGAATATCTAAATGCATCAACATTAGGAGAATAATAATGAATACTAATCATAGGAATTGTCATTGCTCTCTCAACCTTCAAATTAAGGTGTATTCGTAATCTGATTGGAGTATGAAATTCTAATACAATTAAGTGTGTCTATAATTAGGTAACTTATCACGAGTTCTCTTGGAAAAAAGAACCCCTTTATTGATGGTCTGGGAATCTATTAATTTTTTATAGACGCATTACAAATTTAAGTTGAAGAATTTGTTAATTTGATGATCATGGGTATAATAGTTTATCAGCCATGATTATTGCATCACATTCTTCAACATAGGAAATTGTTGTGATGACTTTTTAGTTTATGAACTATATTTTTTGGGAGAATAATTTTCTTCCATGGTAAGCTTTTTTGATGCATTATAATACCAATTGCTTGTTTGAAATATATCTTCCAGGAGACAAATTGATCTTGCTAATAGAGAACAGCGGATGAATCTGTCGAGTGGAGACAAAGATATGATTCTAGCCAATTCCAACAGCAATTCCAACAGCTTGGTTCTTTTCCTCCATATTTTTAATTTTTTTTGTTTATTAACTTTCGATCACTTTTAATTTCTTAACTCGACGTTCTTTGACCAGGTAGTTTAATATAAGATTATTTTTCCCTGTTTCTCTTTACCCAATTATTGTTGATTTCTGGCAGTGGGATATGAATTTATTATATGATATCGACAATGACAATGGTTGGAACATGGGAACTATGAAAACAACATTGACGGGAATAATTGAATGACATCAGTATACTTTCTTACTCACAATGGCATGTCGTTAAGATGTTGGGGCCAGGATTAATACTTTGTTTCTTTAGAGCTGGGTGTATTCACTTTCTTTTGGACTATGCCCCTCTCTTTTTTTGATAGACAAAATTTCCAGAGATTTATTTCTACTTCTTGGGGTAATATACAATCTCTATTATAAACCTTAGGCTTTACATGTTTGTAGTGTAACTAAAGTTGAAGTTTGCTTATTTAGATTTTGTAATATAGATGGTGTACTTGGACAATTTTATACTAGATGGTCTCATATAGATTTTGTAATATAGATAGTGTACTTGGACAATTTTGTAATACTTTTCAAGTCGAAGTTTGGTGTACTTGGACAATTTTTTATATGTATAGTTCAAACATCAAAGGATATTTTATCCTTTGTATCTCTTTATTTTCCTTCACAGTGATTTTTGAATCTTTGAACTATCGTATTTGGTTGGGAGGTTTTAGTCTATGGCTGTTAAAGATACACTTGCTAGGAAGACAGATGTTGAATGGAGCAAATTGAATACTGATAGTTCTTTTCAAGGTGGTACTAAAGCGGCTTGGGGAGGTGTTTTATAAGAGAAGCTCCTTTCAATTTGGATTTTTTGAGGCTTATGAATGCAGCTGCATCCTTGAAGCAAAAATGAAGGCTATTTGTACTGGTTTGCAACTCTGTTACCAGAATGGGATTACTAAGATATCGGTTGAGTCTGTTTCTCAGTTAGTTGTTCATTTATGTCTAGAAAGAATTATTCGTCCTTGGTGCAGTCAACATGTTATGGGTAAAATTCATACTGCGCACAAGTATATGGAGCTTAAATTCACTTGTGTGGAGAGAAACCAGTGAGCTAGCTGATCATTTTGCTAATGAAGGGAATAGGCAGAGAACTCCTCAGTCAATTGCTGTAAGGCAATTGAAAGGAATAGCTAAAGGGATTTACAACTTGGATAAATTAGCTACACCTTATATTCGAATAATTAGTTGTTGAGGTTGTGTAGTCTTGCGTCTAGACCATGTAAGTGATACTTTGAGGTAAGGCTCGTGACTTGTCCCTTCATCTTTGTATATATTTTTCAATATTAATAAAATTGTCACTCGAGTTTGGGCGAGTTGCTTCCACCAAAAAAAAAAAAAAAAGAAAAAAAAATTCAAATGCTTTTTATTTATCTATTCAATTTTTAGAACATTTTATTGCCTCGATTTTATCAAGTGAATTTTTCGTGCAATGCACGAGTGAGAATATAGTTATAATTTAAAAGAATGAAGTAAGATTATTATTGTTTTCCCCAATATAAAGAGAGAAAAAAAATAATACTCCCTATGTCCCGTAAAACTAGCCACAATTTTTATTTTTATTTGTGTCAAATTATAGTCTATTTATATAAACGAGATTGAACAAATAATACATTAATGACTATGTTGACTAAATAAAAAGTAATTCAATATTGAATAAGGGTATATTAGGAAAGTGAGTGTAAATTTTGTATTTCTAACCACATTAATTCACATTTCTTAATCTACGCCAAAGATTGATATGGGTCTATTTTTATGGGATGGATGGAGTAGTATGTAGTATCAGTTTATATGATAACATGTGGTTTAAATTGTGACGTAATAACCAAACACTCAAATTTCAAATAAGAGATCTTGAGTTCGTAACACTTGCTCCTCTTGTAGTCTGCCTTGCATCAAAGGGGCTGGGGGCCCGTTTACTCTCTGACGATCAAATAAACTTTTGGCCCAAGACGAGGTGACTGCTAGGTTTTGGAGAAGTTGGATCAATTTGCTTCAACAAATGGGCTCAAACCCAAAAATCGTTGCTAGGTGGGCAAGATCCTATCTATGTAACGTGGCCTGGCTGAGTAATCCAACGTATACCCCTATTTGGCCTTGTGGGGGCTAAGTAATTTATCGGGGTTTTGCTATTTGTACGGACACTTTTCAGATATGTGGGAGAAACACCTTAAAAAAATCAACTCACATAATTATGTCACAACATTTAATGTAAAACTTGTTTTATAAAGTTTATGTACAAGTAGACTTTTCCCAATCCCAATTTATAGACGTAAAGAAGACTCATCGTTACAAAAAATTAATGATAAATCATGTGACAGACCTATCAGTGATACGCCACTTGTGAATTCAAAATTAGTAGTTTTACCTTTGAAAATTTTTACAAGAGTAAAATTTATTTTCTTCCTTAATCTTGTTGAGTGCTTCATGTATACAATTGATCCAACCGTGATTAGGTAATCAAATTCTTCATGGCGCTAATAAAATTACTTTTCTAGTTTGTCATTAGGATGATTTAAGATTTCACAAGTATATATTACAGAATTTAGATTTCACAAGTACTATATATTTTATGGATTTGAAGATAAAATAATTTAAGATTGTTCAAATTCCTACCGGCCTTTATTTCTACTTCACAAACTTTTTGTAAGTGATATCAAACACGTTTTATAAATGATGAACTGGCTAATAAAAGTAATAGTCAAAGTGATTGCCGACGATTGAATTTAAAATATTCTTAAAGTTCCCAATTATTGGTTTGATAACTTAACCATTAAGAAGAGGCCATGATTTCGTGTAGAAAATGAAGTTGCTTTATATGAAAAAAGAGCACTAGTTGTGCCAAGTGCACTTCATCTCTATATGTGCAAATCTTCCTTCAAAAAGCTTCTACCAAAAAAGGTCCTTTAGCTTTTCACAATTTCTTTTGGTCTTTGCTTAGTTGCTTACTCATTTGTGTGGTATATTCGTCTTGACACTAAAGAACAATCCCAATGACCACCTCATAATAATAATATTATTAATTACGAGGAAAAAATAAAAAAATTCTCTAGATTTTTTCATCCGTACGCAATCTACATATATATTTAGTAATGTTCGCCACATATTCTTCTTTCTCGGGAAGATAGTCTCTAGATTTTTTCATCCGTACGCAATCTACATATATATTTAGTAATGTTCGCCACATATTCTTCTTTCTCGGGAAGATAGTCTCGAAAAACAATGTCAATAAGTTCATCTACCCTTGCTTCTCTTCAAAAAAATTAGTATAAAATTCACCATTAGTCTTCCATAAATAACCATAATTTTTCAAAATGCCAAACATAATATTTCTCTAAAATTTGAATATGATGATTGAAAGCAACAGAGACGCCTGAAAGGAAGAAGGAATTATTTGGCTCTTGAACTACACTTTGGGAATATTTTAGTCCCATCAGTTGGTAAACCCATTTGGCAATCCAAATGCAACCAAACTTTAACTGAATTAATTAAGCCTACACTCCATCGACTTCTTGTCCTTCCTTTAAGTTCAAATGTAATTATTTTCTGCTTCAATGAGAAGTTAACATCTTCAGCTTGCTCCGGATTCAAAGGAATCGGCATCGACTGTGGCACGTAGTTGAACTCGACTGAACGATTCGCGCTCAAATCGAATGGTTCGGCAACAAGGTACGCAATTTCTTGCCCGCCCATGCTTAGAGCGAATTTCGTGTCATAGAAACTCGCACGAGCCTTGGCATTGTCATTTTCGAACTTCATCACGGTCGAGACTTGAACCGTTAACAAACTTATTTCATCAAAATAGAGGGTATCAAGTTGTGCACTTGTCACACTTACTTGAGGCACCTTAGGCCTTAGGACAAGATAACTCACGAAAACCACAATGCCGCCTGTGATCACTCCGACCGCGAGTATTGCACAAATTATTGCCGTACACCAGATGATTGGATTGGTACGTCGTTGTGGGCCGAGTACCGGCTTTGGCATCGGAAGGAAATGATGTTAGGAACAAGAGCACCTCAGGGAGGATGATCCTAATATACTCGATTCGAGCATCCGGGCCAATGTTCTGAATGATATGTGTTTTATGAAGTGAAGGAGTGAACAAAACACAAGTTGAGAAGGTGAAGAATTGACAGGGTTCTTAGGTACAATTGGTGGAGAAGGTTTTGGTATCTTCTTTTCCCTTGTGTAAAGCCATCTAATGACTCTCTCTTTATGGGAATATTGGAGACGTTTCGGATGAAATCAGGATGCCAAACTTGCACTAAATATGTGGTGAATAGAGCTGTATTTTGCTTTTGTTCACAGTTCAAACTTCCAGCAGTGGAAAGCCTTTTTATGGGAAAGAGAAGATATGGGCTTCACTCTTTGGTATTTAGGATGGCGTCCCTAACAACTTTTTAAGGTTTTATCTGAGATCCTAACAATTGATTCTTGACGTTGAAAACTCCAAATCTTGAATTTTACAATTTTGAGTATCTGGGTTCTCTTCGATTTGACCGTTAAAAGTAGCATGACATACAACGAAAAATTGAAGCTAATCCCTTGCTGGTTCAAGGTGACTTTTCCGGAATCCATATTTAGTCCCTCACTTCACATCTTGTCGCAATTCTCCATCCCGCTAATAGTATCATTGCTCGATTGTAAAAGGAGGCCAACTCATAACTAAATCTGTTTCTTTAGCCGCACTGAAGAAAGTGGTGTGAAGGATAAATTTTCCGTTTTGTTTCTTTGGAACAATGAAATAGATAAGTATTTGTTTAGAGGGGTCTAATGACTTTTAAATTTGCTTCTCACGTCATCTAATATTGATTAAGGGGTTGATTCCTTCCCCTACTACCCCTTTTAATGCTAAGAAGAAAATATTAGAGATTTGCTATGGAGATCTTTTATTAATATATACTAGCATTTTACCCGTGCATTAAATTGGATGATAATACCAGATAATATAAGCAATTCAAGAAGATTAAACACGATTGTATAAAAAAATTTTAAATTATAGATCGGTTTGACCGTTTATGTATGTGTAAAGAAAAATAATATAGTTACTGCCCGTAATACGATATCTTTCATTAATAAAGATAAAAAATTGTCTACACAAAAAACCTAAGAAAAACATTAAAGAAAGTTTTTGTACGTAGTTTGTATTAGACTGTTAGTGTATAATGCACGGGAAATTATGCTACATCTGATAAATTTAGCAAAATTAAATGATGAACGATAATATAGATTACAACATTTATAGTAGAATTTGTTATTTGACCATCTTTAACACGTATCATAATTTTCAAACATTTTCATTTTATAACTCTCGAAATATCTCTATAAAATTGTCTCTGAGTAAACACTAATTTTTTCTACAAAATACACATGTTATTTATTGCCCAGTTTATTTTTTTAACTTTTGTAATATATATTAATGATATTTAATTTTTCATAATATACATTTTTAGAGAATAAATATTTTAATATGTTAACATAATTTAATTAGTTTTTAAAGAATTGAACGCAAGATCAGCATTTCCCCGATCAAGTGCGGCCGAGATAATCAGACGGCAATCAGAAACGCTCAAAACTCCTCCATTTCGCTTCGTTTTTTCGGTAATAATATTCAATGCTTCAGTAGCATCTTTAGCTGCGGCTACCGAGCTTAGAACATCTCTATCCACAACTTCCGAAACCAATCCCTCGTCAGGTGATGATGACGACGAAGACCCATCATTATTGCCCGAAAAGTTGGCTACTGCAATGAAATTCTTGGAAATGGGGAAGCCCGTAAATGTCCGGCGGTCAGAGACTAAAAAACAGTAATCTTGAAGTGGGGTTGGGAAGTTTTTGGGGTAACGTTGAAGGGGAAAACGGGGAAGCCAAGAGGAACAACAGCACAAGTGAAGAGTCATCAATTCGTGTTTCAATTCTTTTTCTGTATGGAAATGGCGATCTGATTCTGAGAGAGTAGAATGGAGATAGAGATTAGAAATGAGAGGTTGCAAAGAGAGAGAACTGGTGGGGTACAGAGGTACCTATATACAACATGTATACAGATAAATGGGTATATACGTACATAAGACCAAGATTAATTGTGAAGAAAAAATTTTTAGACGGAAAAAAGTCAAAGTGAAAAAATCAAGGGGAAAAAACATATTTTCAAATAATGTATAGGGGAAAAAGTAGGGGAAAAATATGAATTGCATACGTGGCGATATTTTATTAGATTAGAAACGGGGTGAGAGTGAAGAAAAAATAATATTTTATTGAATTAACGGGGTAATGGGAGAGGGAGGAAAAACCTAAATGAGGGCCATCATTTAGGTTCCCCCAGGAATGAGTTTTTACCCACTAAATTTGACACACTATTTGGGTTTATTGGGGGGTAAAATCCCAAAATTTGAGTTTTTACCCCAACACTAATGATACTCTAAGGGGCTGATGACTTGATGGCAATGCAGGGAACATGTCAACATGCCTCTGAAATTCTTCTTTGGAGTTTATCGAAAATTTTATCAAATTAATATCAATTGCATATTTTTCACAATTTATTTTCATATTTACCAATAATTTTTCTTTACAATTTCAATGCACGTTGTCTTATAAATCTAACTCACATTTACATAAAACTCTCAAGAACAAGCTTTTAGTTGGGCGAAATTTGATTGTAAGATAAAATTGAAAATAGGAGAATTGGATCAGAAAGTGAGAGAGAGGGGTGTACTCATGAGACGGAGGGAAAGACTTCTTCTGAGTTTAGAAAAAAATAAATAAATAAATAAATAAATAAAAGATAAAACTCCACTACAGTGGGTAAACGTACATGTGTAGTTTCAAAGCTGGCTCTACACTACCATATATAATGATCATAGTCCACTGCTTGCAATGAATCGCACGCCCGATTCTTCGGCTTGTTTTTCCCGACGGTAAACGTACATGTGTAGTTTCAAAGCTGGCTCTACACTACCATATATAATGATCATAGTCCACTGCTTGCAATGAATCGCACGCCCGATTCTTCGGCTTGTTTTTCCCGACGGTAAACGTACATGTGTAGTTTCAAAGCTGGCTCTACACTACCATATATAATGATCATAGTCCACTGCTTGCAATGAATCGCACGCCCGATTCTTCGGCTTGTTTTTCCCGACGGTAAACGTACATGTGTAGTTTCAAAGCTGGCTCTACACTACCATATATAATGATCATAGTCCACTGCTTGCAATGAATCGCACGCCCGATTCTTCGGCTTGTTTTTCCCGACGGTAAACGTACATGTGTAGTTTCAAAGCTGGCTCTACACTACCATATATAATGATCATAGTCCACTGCTTGCAATGAATCGCACGCCCGATTCTTCGGCTTGTTTTTCCCGACGGTAAACGTACATGTGTAGTTTCAAAGCTGGCTCTACACTACCATATATAATGATCATAGTCCACTGCTTGCAATGAATCGCACGCCCGATTCTTCGGCTTGTTTTTCCCGACTTACCGTCGGGAAGTAGTTTCTCAAGAACTGCTCGAGGTCTGTTGATACCTCGGGATTTGTGGTTAGGTTGTTGATCCAATCTAATTTATTGATTTAATCCATTGGAAGTATTAGAAATAAAGACAATCTTCCTGCGAACATGAATCTTAATTTTCTCTGTTTTACATACAAGTCTCTTCAAGAATGCTTTAAAGCTTGGGAGAATACGCCTAAAGAAAAGATAGCTCAAGAATGCTTCTTAATCTTGTTTGAGAAATCTTAATACTGGCCACTCATGTGAGTATATTAGTGGCTGGCATAAGTAGCATACCAGCCTATGCTCAAATTCAGTATTTTCCCATCAAAAAATGTTCTCTAATGATAGAGTTAATTATAAACAGGCGGTAACAGCACAAGGAGATATTATGCCATAAGCTAGAGTCAAGTCACATATCAAAGGTGTGGTAATACATTATTGAAGCAATTAAGCAGCAGGTAGTTGGTTTCCCGCGAAATAATGCTGTTAATAAACTGTTCTTATTCTGATATTTGATTCTATGTCCCCAGTCTCTTTACGTGGGAACTCAGTTCAGTGAAATCTTTGATGAAACAAAACAGGAAAAAAAATGCCCATTAGTTGTCTCCGTAGATCCACTTCTCAGCATTGCTAGTATAACTAACTAACTCCTCGGGTTTAAACCATAGGTTGATTTCATCCTTTGCTGTCTCCGGGCCATCACTCCCATGAATTATGTTTCTGGAAGCAAAGAACTACTGTATCAGGATAAGATATGAAACAGCATTGAACAATCAAGCAAAACTAGCCCTTGAAAAATATAAACACTCAAAACATGAAGTCCATTTTTACATTTATTTAGGACTTCTTAAGCTAAGAGCTTCACGGTTAAAAGCTTCTTAAGATATAAGAAACATTTTGCATTTTCGCTCAAGTATTGCTTATTTTGAATGGGGTTAAAAACACTCTTGGTCATTAAACTCAAAACTCTTCAAATTGGTCATTCTGAAAACATTACTTGCAATTCAATCGTTGACTAACAGCATGAGATTTTTGCATCAATTCTTATGTTAGTCAACCAAATGCAAATGGATTGAATGATCAAAATTGTTAAAGAGAGTTTAAGTTCAGTTACTAACTTGAAACATAATGAAGTTTAGTATGATGAAATTTTCACTGGAAATGATCAAGTCTATTTCAAAGAGATGCATTTACCTTCCAACCACTACAGCTAAATCCCCTCTGATGGTTCCAGGTTCTGATTTCTGGGGATCTGTTGCTCCAATAAGTTTGCGACCATACTTTATTGCTCCTTCACCTTCCCAAACCTGAAGAAAAAATTTGAGCTCAATTCCCTAAAACACAGCATGAAGCAAGCATGCGTATCTTGACTTCTACTAACCATTGCAACCACAGGTCCTGAGCTAAGAAAATCACACAAGCCATTGAAGAATGGTCTCTCCTTGAGATCATGATAATGCTTTTGGGCAAATTCCTTAGAAGGAACCAAAATCTTGATGGCCACAAGCTTATAACCTTTGCGCTCAAAGCGGGATATGATTTCCGAAATCTGACACCCATGAAATATTTATCAGATCATTCAAAGCTCGAACATGTATATACAGACACCTTGCATACTCAGTCACAGCCCAAAAGCAAAGAAGGTGGAAGAGACATCCAAGTCTAGATAATACAACTGAATGCATAAACAAAAGTTCCAAATATATTAACAAATGTAAAGCAGATAACAGCAGAAAAAATTGCAATTTTGTCAAGCTTTATGACATATATCTGCAGAAAGGAACCTTTTATGTAATAATAAAATAAAGCTCGACAGATCAGTCTAGTACCAGTCCTCTCTGCACTCCATCAGGCTTGATAGCAATAAATGTGCGCTCCATCTTCTCAAAGGAGACAAAAATGCATTATTAGCCAACAGAAGAAAAAATGGACGACGCACTGGCTAAAATTAGGTGGGCAACTAAAGTACCTGAGCAGCATGTGCCTCTTGCTCCTGGAGCATGTAAGCTAGATACAAACAAATGACCAAGTCAGAATTCAAAGTTGAGCTGTGGGGGAGGGACAAGAAGGAGACCAGGAAGATGTAGCCCGCTAATATGATTAACAGAAGGCACTTGCTTGAGGTGTGTTGCTTTGTGGGGAGAAACACAGGAATGCTCAAAAGGGATCTATAACTTGAGCAAATTATTTCACACTGTACCATGCAGAAGCATGATAATTGCTTTAGAAAAGGTACCAGATGCCACAATGTAGAACTTAATCAAGGGTCAATGCAGCTCTTCTGTCGGAACCAAATTATCTCTCAATCCTCTAAACTGAGTTAACTAACCACACCAATCCTCAAAATTTGAGCTACTATGCTTTGCATGATGCAGACAAAATCTGAACTTGTATATGCCTATAGTGACAGATGAACCTAGGAAATATGGAAAAAGAAACTTGCTCAAAAGCATTTTGGAGAGAAAATGTGATGTAAACCTGCTGCAGGAAGGGTAAGAGCCATAGAAATCCAGCTCCTAAATGCATTCCCCGACTCAGATGCACCATAAGAAGACAGAGATGACACCCTTCCTCTACACGTAAGAGCTGCAGCCACAGCTCTTCCTCCTGCCATTAGAAAGATGATTTTTTACTTTCTGGGTTTGGGCATCATAAAATTTGATGAACTTTACAACTTCCAACTTATTTTAACTTTTGTTAGATAATCCACTGCAACTGTGCTGTACCATAACGGTAAGTCAAATCATGTTAAATAGAAGTTCAACCACCACTTCACATAATGTGTCTATCAAATCAATACCAGCACATGATGATATAAGAATTAAAAAATATATATATATACATAGGAAAAAAAGTAATAATAAAAAGGTGAACTATTAGTAATGAAATAAAAATATTGCAGGAGAATATAGAAAAATTCAATTAACATGGAAATAAAAGAAATTTGCCTATCAGACATTTCCAATGAATAGTTACTCTTGGCAAGTATAATGAAAAGGCTCGATACATAGAAATGAAATCAAGTAATTACTTAATTAATTAAAATATTAAAATGCAGCAAATATTTAACAGAATTATTACAACCAGACAAATAAATATGAAAAAGAAATCAACTTTTCCATATTACATAAAAATAGAATATCTAGAAAGCATGCTTCACATTCAATACTTGGTGATTTCATGTTGCATAAGCATAGTGTGACGAAAAAGCTCAAGTTGCATGAAATGAATAAATTGGTTACAACTAAAAAGCATGAAGATGCAGTATACATGAAAGATTCAATTGAATAGACTGTGAAACATTTCCCGGAATATTTACATATACAAATTTTGAAATCTATTTCACTATAATTTTCAAATGGAAAATTGAAATTAGATGAAGAGGAAGTCACCTAATTACTTAATTATAGACTATGAAAATGGAGACGATTATATTCTTTGATCCATTAACAGCCATGAGAATGCATTAAAGATCTATTGGAAACTAAAAATTATAGAACTTGCAAAAGAAACCAATTTTAACTTAAGAATCAAGTATTTCCAAAGAAAGGTAGCACATCCAAAAAAAATCAAGGTGAAATCCATGTAGTTACAAAATAAATAAATAACCAAAATTTATCGAACAGGGATGAGAAGTCTGAGCAACCAACAGTATCTTTCGAAAATATTTAAATATAGCTATAAACATACCGTAATTATTAGTCAGACCCGGTTAAATATAAAGACTAGTCTAAAGCACGTCACAAACTGTGTCTTCTAGAAAATTTACAACCGCACAACAGTATAAAAGGCAATGAAAAAGCTCAGTCTGCAAAAAGGTGCGCAATCAATTATTAAACAATAAGATTGCAATCACAAAAAAGCGAACTTTAGATAATAAAGAAAAGTCAAAATTTTTTTCCCATATTCAATAGATCAGGCATTGCAAGATGCATAAAAAAGAATGCAAATATCAGCAATTCTACCGGAAAATGGACGAGAGGTCTGCTTCGAAGCAGCAGATAGAATAGTCCTTGCCGATCTGCAAACCTGAGACCTCATCTTTTGAGAGATCAAAATAGAAAACAGAAAAGGTTTTGGAATTTTCTCTACCTTCTGGTTTTCAGCGTGGAGTATTATTATCCAGACTGAGAGAGTGGCGTATAAGAAGAGAATCTAGTGTTGTACATCAGGCAGTTACTATTGTACTCCAGCTGTTTTGCGGAGATTGGCCGGGTCAAAGCCCTGGGCCCAATAGTTAAGCAGGTGATCTGATTTTACGGGTAGTTATGGCACCTCGGTGTCCCTTGTCGTTAAACACGTCACAATTTTAGAGGTTGTTTGGTTCTCATTATTTATCTGATTTATAATTTTACATACTATTAATTTGATATTTAATTTGACGACAGCTCAATTATAATCTTATATTTTAAATTTTTTTATATTTTTAATGCACATTCTATCACACTCCTCATTATAATTTCCCCACATTTGAACAAATAATGAGGATCAAACCAACTCTTACATAATAACCCTCAATTAGGAAAGAGCGCTGTGGTCTTTGGGTAGACATGTATGTAGATATATACGTTATTATAAGATTGTTCAACCATGAGATGCATCCAATTTTGAATCATTAAATAAATTTTAAGTTAAGACATTGTTAAAATAAATTTTTAAGATACTCTACCGCTTTTTCATTCATCTCAAATTATAATTCACTTTCTTTAGTAAATTTACTCTTTCTGTCCCAAAAAGATATAAAGGAGATGTGTCAGGACTTGTGTAGTCTAGTAGTATCTTATTTAGTTTCGCACAATTTTGATCAAGGGTTCAAATCCCTACCCCTACCCTCCGTTTTGTAATATATATATATATATATATTAAATAATTCACTTAAGTCTCGGTACCTTTTGTATCGTATTTTTTCCGTATTTTTTATTTAGTAAATTTTACAGTAACTATTCCTTTTCCTTTTAATAAAAATTTTTGTAAAAGAACTCAAAGAAGACTTGAACATGTGACTATTGGGTTTAACAACTAAACCTTATCCATTTTGCCTGTTTATTTTGTTTGTTAATCTTTTTTACTAATATCTATATCTATATATATATATATTAATTCACTTAAGTCTCGGTACCTTTTGTACTGCAATTTTCCCGCATTTTTTATTTTAATAAATTTTGTGGTAACTATTTCTTTTCATTTTAATACAAACTAGATTTTCACTCACGTGTTGCATGAGTAATACAAAAATAAATTATATATTAAATAGTTAATGCGTAGGATTAAAAAACATATGATTAACCACTTGTACCAAGTATAATATTCTATTGTCTTGTCGTGAACTAATACTTATTATATTAAACTAGATATGAAATGTAATTACGTGACTTAAGAAATAAAGCATTTTATTTTCTTTAGTAACTATATTATAATAGCCATTTTATAAACTTTAAAATGTCAATTATAAACTATTTATCATAAACTACTTTATTTATATTTTCAGTAAATATATTATAACATCCCGAAATATGTAAATAACGTCTACATGATGATAATAAAAGATTATTATATGATCACAAAATAAGCAACCTAATAAGTACATAGTATAAACATGTCCAATTTTTAAGGAGATTTTTTAAAACAAGTGGTTATAATAAAATGATGAATGCATTTATCTAAAATAAACTAATTCCGTTTGACAAATGAAAAGATTATTAATAACCTGCAAGAATTACCTAAATGATCTCCCATGTTTATCTGATGAAAATATATTTTATAAAATAGCAAATTAATAATAAGATATAACTTGAGTAAAACATAAAAGCAATTAAAAAGGATTAAAAAAAAGTAAACTATTATATAAATTAGTCTCATACTCTTGCATTGCACAAGAACACCCAATGGACATAAGTCTAAGAAAATTGAAATAAAAAAGAAATACAATTATATATATAAACTTTGAATAAATAATTGAAATATAGCACCATTCAAGTGAAATTTATGGTGAATATTTTTACAATATCCAACTTTTGAATTTATTTGCACTTTTGACCACAACCTTTCTATTTGGGCCAGACCCAACCTGAAGTTGGTGAGTACAACTCCAACCCGATCAAACTCAATTATTAAGCCCAAAAAAAAATGTTACTCCATTTGAGAACCCAACACAATTAAAACTACGACACAATGGGATCAAGGGGTTGACCTAGTGATTAAAGGCTCAACCTTTTATCTGGAGTTTCCGAATTCAAATCACATGTACTGCTAGCTCCACTCCCTTTAAATATATATATTAAAAAAAAAAAACAACAATGCAAGGGTTAGGTATAGTTGGTTGGACCAGGTTTTTTGCCCAACTTTAATGTTTAATATCATAATTAACCTCAATTTTTATTCAGTAATTGATGCCAAATTATTATAAAATGATTGCAGAAAAAAAAAACTTATTATTATAAAAAGTAATACATGATTTTAAGCTTTATTTACTTCAAGCTCTCATTAATTATCCTTTGTTCAGTGGCAAAGCTTATTTAGTGAGGCGTGGCTTAACTACAACTTTTTCTACAAAGTAAAGTATGAATAAATTTTAAAAAATGACCTTTTTTTTCAGTGCACAAAAACATTGGACTGAATTCAACCAAAAGTAGTAGTATGTCAAGCAAAATTGTGTATTGAATTTATGCATGACGTCGAAATACCAATATTACAATAGCATTAAAAGGGCAATGGTTAACCATATTATATTTACTTAAGTGGGGATCTGTTCATGCTAGATTTCTTAGGTGCGGATGAAAGACTTGGTGATTCCTTAAAGGCAGATGAACAAAGACCATTAAAAATGACTATAATTATATATATATAGTTTTATTCACTTCGAAATTTGGACGCATATCCATAAAATATGTATATGTTTTATAACACATAACGTCCTAAATATAAAACCTGAATTAACAATACACTTGTCTCTAATAAGATGTTAAAAAGCACCACAAACACAACTGCTATTCCAATCAAAACATAGACAATGGCAGACTTAATACAAAGACCTTTCTCCGCCAATCCCCACCATTCTTCCCTCTTAATTTGCCGGCGCTTCCAGCGGTTGTGCCATCACGCTCTCTCTGATAAAGGACAACTATTCCACCAAGATTGCTCTTCTATTTCTCCATCATGCCTCAACCTCTTTGAATACATACATCATAACAACATCAACAAAATGTTCTTGCTGTAAGATTTTAGTTGCTACTCTATACAAAGTACAAACAATAGTAAGCATAACTCCAGACTTACTATCGATGTAATTTCTCGATTGCCTTGTTATCACAGAGTCATCCTCTAATTCTTTTGTTATAAAATAGGCAGATATATCCTTTAGTAACACACACCCTTTCCGTCAACCATCTAAAATATAAAAGAAAGAAAGAAGTTAGAAAAGCACAAAACAAAAATATTTGATTATCAATAAAAGAAATTCTACAAATACATAAAATAGTACGTACTTGCTTCAAAAATCCTTAATCTCAACAGCTGGAGTATTCAGCAATATCTTTGTAAAATAACACATCACACAAAATTTAAATTGGTATACCAGTTACCATATCAATGCTTATACAGATATGTTTTGAAGTGGCTAAGGTCTTTGTCTGTTTGTCTTGCATGCTCTTACAATTTAATTATTTTTTATTAACATTTTTGGTTTTTTCACATGATATAACTTGGTTGGAACAATCAAACACCTCCAAGTTACACCATAAGTGGATAATGATGACAAAGAATGAAAAGAAGCTTATAATTATATTGTTTATTTTGATAAAGAAATGGCATAAGAAATTTATGAGTTCCTCATTTGTTATCGCTGAATCTATTATACTCGCCAAAATATCATAATTGTCACCGAATGCTTACAATTCAGATTACAGAAACTCAGCACTTACTAGTAGAATAAAATTATCCCCACTAAGCACCCCATTAATTTCCACGTGAATATTTTCCAGTGCACTTTTGGAGCTAGAATCAACCGACCTCTTAAATTAAAACCAAATGAAGATAAAAATCATTTCAGGAACTTAGTTAAATGAATCGCAACGTTAGCTGTCCTCAAAGAAGAGTTTCAAGCCCAACTCCTCTATACAAACTTGTTAATGAGAACAAATAACAAAATAGAGGAGAGTGTTCAACTTCAGTTTCGAGACTCTTAAAGATATGGAAAGCCATGAACAAAAAGAAAAGAAAAATGATGAAGGCCAACTCCAAAGGCTCTATGACTTATATTATGACTGTTTGAATGAAAAATTGCACAATATATTATGACATGCCTTTCATAATGACAAAAGAATTCCATGCCCCTGCAATATAGTCAAGAGTTTAGACAGTGCACATTGAAAACCAAAATTAACTTGTTTGAAATTGAGCAGAATTGAATGAAGAATAATGTTATGTAGCACCAGTGGTGTTTGACACCAGTCTAGGTGGCAACCAATATGACATGAAATAGTAAGTGAAATTAAATGAATGAATAAAGGACTCACTTAATTCAACTTATCATTTAACGACACATTGATATAGTGCTAAGCACCAGTGGTGCTAAATAGCATTACTCTTGAATGAAATATTCTTCCAATTACAGTTACAGCTGACAGGAGAGTCAAATAATAGAGCACCCACTGATCCCAGAAGGACCTAATCACAATTCATAGCAATAATTTTGTTAGGCACCCCTTTAAACAAATAAAATTCACTTCTACTAAAGATAAAAAAGTCCTAATTCTCCAAGATATTCCAAGCCAAACAAAAAGTCGAAACAGAGGAAGCCTTGATTTGGGTGAAACACTCATTGATCAATCTCGTATAAAATTCAGTGAAAATAAAATCCCAAGATATGATAAATCCTAAAGCTAACACATGAAATATAGAACCCTTAATACTCTGAATTGAAATTTGCATTACATGAACAATAGGTACCCGAAATTAAACCCAAAATATGAAACATTGGCAAACTACTGAGAACATTCTTATAATCCATACATGCAGAATCAACCAACATTCTTTTGATAAATTGCAAGAAAATATTCTCCAAGAACAGTGAACAACAACGCATTCATGCAAAATCAACCCGTCAAGAACATTAACGTAAAAGGGACACAATAATAAGTGAGGTTAAAACTATTTCTTAAAGGGCTTATCTTCAAATTCCAGTATGCGCACATAATGCAATTGAGAAGTTAAATGTCGAGTAACGGAGAAGTAGAGGATTTTTGCTAAAAGCTTTTCAATTGTTAGGTTACTGCATTTTGCTTCGGAAATTCAAATCAATTCGAAGGATTTAAATTAAAATATACACAATTTACCTTTCAAAGTTCGTTTCTAACACGGCAAGGAATCAAATCGTAAAAAAAAGAAAAACACGTACCACAGCTGTACTCCAAAGATTAAGTAGAAAAAAGTGATTTCCGTATGCAGAGAGAGAGAGAAGGATATGCGTAGGGTTAAAAAACAAAATCCAAGATTATAAGAAGAAAATAAGAGATCACAAGGATCGGATAAGTATTGTTGATGAGAGTGGGTGAGTCCTCCATGAGAGAGATCTGAGAGGGGAGGAAGGATCGGATAAGTTACCACATATTTTACCCCAACAATTAAAAAGGATTGTTGATGAGAGAGGGTGAGTCCTCCATAAGAGAGATCTGAGAGAAAGGGGAGGAAGGATCGGATAAGTCACCACATATTTTACCCCAACAATTAAAAAGTCAAAAACGCCCCTAGTTACACAATTTTAGGTTGAAAAATTGCGGTACAAAGGTACCGCATACTAATTTCCTTTAATTAATATATAGATTTTTGTAAAAGAACTTAGAGTAGACTTGAACATGTGATCATTGGGTTTAACAACTAAATCTTATCCATTTTACCTATTTGTTTTGTTTGTTAATCTTTTTTACTAATAAATTAAAATACGAAATCTGAAATGTCAATTCTAAAATAAACTCTAATACATCATAATTCGTTAATTCACTATCTTTACCGTATGTATTGGTGAGTTTAATATTATTTGAATTTTTTAATGCATTTTACATTTTTTTAATTTGTTAGTATTAAGATTTTTTAAAATAAGACGGGTAACAGTTATTTTTTCCATTATTGTATATATGTACGAAAGATTATATGTTAGAATATATGTTGTCTTTTAAACAATCTTGAACTTTACGATTACTAAGTCGAATGAGTTTATTGATTCAATTAATACATACTTATATTTTTATATTTTCTACGAGGATATAAATATGACAGATTTATGTTTAACATCTAATAATTTATTTTGGTAAGTTTTTCTACGTGTGTAACGCAAGGGTGATTTAACTAGTATTCAAAAAAATAATGAAGAAGATGTAAAGTGAAATACTTCCTCCGTCCCGAAAAGATATTCTCCTTCTATTTTTCACACAGATTAAGAAAACTCAATTAATATTGTTGGAAGTGTACAATTTATGAATGTATTCATAATATGTCTTTTGATTTATTTAATATTTCACTTTATATATTATTTATTATTGATTACCATACACAATAAATAAAGGTGTTTTAGAAAACTAAAAAGTAAAAAGAGAATATAATTTGAACGAACAAAAAAGGAATAGGAAAATATCTTTTTGGGCTGGAGAGAGCATTAAATAAACTAAAGGACATATTAGAAAATACATTCTTAAATTGTACATTTCTATCAATATTAATTCTGTTTTCTTAATTTGTGTGAAAAATAGAAGGAGAATATCATTTTGGGACGGAAAGAGATCCAACATAAACCCCCTCATTTCCTATTATTAAGGAAACTTTATCCTCTGATGAATCCTTTGAACGTTCCACTGATGATCTTTCTGATGAAGATTGTCTTCCTCTTTTATGGCAGAAACGTCTGGTTTATCTAGCCAAGAGCAAACTACAGGAGCCTCTGAGCCTATTGTTGAAGATATTGATGAAAGCGAAGAAAGTCCTAATACTAGGACTTTTCAACCTGCTTATCCTTCCACAGCAAATGCTTCAACAAAGTTTACCTCTGATGATATTCCTCCTTCAGCATGGAAGGATCGACTATTATGACACATGTTAGAGTCATACAAGCTTAAGTAACCCATTTAACTGGCTTTCTCAGAGATTGGTACATCAACTTTGGTGAATACAGATAAAGACAATTATTACAGTTATCCACAGTTGATGCTTTCTTTTAAGTGTTACATTATGAATTTTGTGGCAGAACATATCACCTTAAAGATATTGTTCGAGAAGAGTTCTTCAAACTTAAATGTTGTTCTTACAATCTAAAGGATCTAGAAAAACATTTTAGAAATGTTGTCCAAAGATATTATGTCATTGGAGGAATGGATGATGCCAATATTAAGCAAGCTTATTTGAATTCTATTCCTGATCCTCTTGAACAAGAAACTCTTGGAACGCTTGAGCTTCAAGGACAGACTTTGTAACAAACATCTTTTGGTTAATTACATGGATGGATAATAAAAACACTGAAGAAGATGTGTATTTAGATGGAATTTCTCAAAGATATCAGCGCAACGGGCACTAAATTGAAGAATGCCTACACCAATCGAACCTTGCAGATCAAGTGCAAACATACCATGAAGGATTGTGACTGTTCCTCAAAAAAGAAATTTCACAAGAGAAGATTCAAACCCAAGTTACAGAGGTTTGATAAACTCTTCTTCAAGAAGAAAAGGAGAAAGTTTTTCCAGAGAAATTTCTCAAAGAAGAAAGGAAATCGATGCTTTATATATGGGAAAATGGGTCATTTTACAAAAAAATTGTCCCACCAAAAAGAAGTACAAAATCCTTCAACAAATCTTTGTCGCCACTAAAATTAACCCTGATGATTAAAAAGATCTTGAATCTCTATTCTCTGAACAAGACGAGCAGTCTCTAGAAACAATTTTTGCCATTAATTATAAAGATGACTATTCAGATGAAAAGTTAGATAGCATCTTAGATTGCTATGGAATTCAAGTTGTTAACCTTTCTCTTCTTTTATCTGTTCCGATGATCAAAGTACAGCTTGTTCCAGCAAAATATGAGAAGCCAATCACCATGATTGGATTGTTTGACACGGAAACAACTAGTTCTATTCTCGATCCAGCTATCCTCCCACTAGATATGTGGAAATCACACCAGGAAGTTTCCAATCTGCAAGTGGTTATTTGACCACTAATCTCATCAACAAGCCCGTAAAGTTTTAAGTTTTTCCAGAATTAAGCCTTTACCACAAGTTCATTGGATTATCTTCCCCTGGAAAAGATATTGTGATTGGGTTGGACATTATCAAGCAACTCTGGCAAAAACGAGTTATTCCTCTACTTGATGGTTTAAGGTTCAAGTCTTGTTATGTGCCATACCTCAAACTAGGAGTTCACTTGTCCCTATTACCTTACCAAAATATCACTGAAACCCTCACTCGAGATTGTTATGCAAAATCTCACACAGATTTCCTCACTAAATGCACTAATCCTTTATGGAAAAATCCATATTTCTTCATTCTCTTCCTTTCAAGAAAAATGAAGACATTAATCCTACAAAAGCTAGTCATAATGGAATGAATCCAGAACACCTTCAACTTGCTACCAAAGAACTTGCCTAGTTACAACAGGAAGGACTCATTGAACATACAACTTTTCCATGGGCATGTCAAGCCTTTTATGTCAACAAGAGAAGTGAACAAATCAGAGGAAAACTCCGACTATTCACTGACTAAAAACCTTTAAATGCCTTCATTGTTGATGAAAAGTTTCTTCTTCCAGACAGAAAGACTATGTTTGCCAATTTATCCAAAGCCAAAATTTTCTCAAAGTTTGATCTTAAGGCAGGATTCTGGCAATAGGGCATCGCTCCAAAGGAAAGATACAAGACAGCCTTTTGTATTCCAAATCACCATTATTAATGGACTGTTATGCCTTTAGGTCTTAAAACGGCACCCTCTTTGTTTCAAAAGGCTATTACAACGATCTTTGATCCTCTTCTCTCAACTGCTTTGGTCTACATTGATGACATTCTTCTCTTCTCAGAAGATGAAATATCTCATGAGCAGTTATTATCCTAGTTTACTAACATTGTCAAAGATTATGACATCATGCTTTCTCAAAAAAAGAAGGTGATTGGAGTAAATGAAGTTGATTTTCTTGGGATGCATATTAAAGGTGGGCAGTATTCCCTGCAACCTCATGTTGGGCAAGAACTCCTCAAATTCTCAGATGAAAAACTTTCCAAAATAAAGGTCCAAAAGGTTCTCGGTATTGTTAACTACATGGCTGAATTTGTGGATCATTTAGCCCCAATGATTTAACCACTCCAGGACATGCTTAAGAAGAATCTTCCTCCATGGTCGTCAGCCTAAACAAAGGCTATTCATACCATCAAAGCAAAGGTTCCCTCACTACCTTCACAGCAGATACCTACAGATGGAAAAAGGATACTTCAAATAGACGCAAGTGATTGCTTTTGGGCAGCTGTCCTACGAGAAGAAAAATATAGAAGGCGTAGAATTTATGGGTACAAAAATGGATCATTTTCCAGCGCAGAAAAACATTATCACTCCACTTTCAAGGAGATCTTTGCTGTCAAAAGAGGAATAGAAAAGTTTCAGTTCCATCTCATTGGACATAAGTTTATTATTGAAATGGACATGTCTTCTTTTCTGAAAATACTCGACTTTAAAAGGAAGCAGATCCCAAATTCTCAATTATTCAGATGGGCATAATGGTTTTCCAAATTCACTTTTGAAGTTAAACACATTAAAGGGAAGCACAATCTTTTTCCAGATTTACTCTCCAGACGAAAGATCTCACCTTCTCAGACTATTCAAATTCATGTCATTCACATGACACAACCTTCTAACTTGATCACTGTATCTCCTCTAGACCTCCAGGAGTTGATGCAAGTTAAAACCATAAAGGCCAGAGCAAAGGACTATTTGTTCAAATATTAGTCCATCCTGATACAGAAGCACAGAATTAATGTTTTTGGTGGATTAGGTTTTCATCTAGATTATCCTTTCTTGACATTATTCCGATTCAACCAGTTCAAGGACAACAGTTTTTGTGAAATTTTAGAAAATTTCATATTCTGCAAGGAGTTATTATGTTTCTTATGGTATCTTCTAGAGCTACATCAGATTGAGATGAGTTTCTCTGTATTTAAGATGATCAGTTTTCTTAGTTATCTCAAGATCTGTTTCAATGTCTTTACCACATCAAGATATTATGCCAAAACCTTCTTTGAGTGGTTCTATCCACTGGATCACTAGCTCAAGATATTTGAAGCTTATTGTCTCACGCACAAAAACCTCAGGACCTCCGTGGAAAATCTGCAAGTCATTATAATCTTTCAGAGACAAGGTTATTTCACAGAGCTGTACGCTTATTACCACTTCTCTCATGTCAAGGAATACTCTCTCTTTCCATTCGACCTTCACAAGGATTAGGAAGTATACCCAAAAGAATTTAGAGAATTCCAGAGAAAAATGGCAGAAATTAACCAAACCATCCCGCTTGAAGTCTGGCCCAAGATTAAAGATGATGCTCCATGGGAATTTTTACCAAGTGAATATCGCACACGAATTCAACGAGACATTGACATTCACAGAAGCAAAATTGACAAGACCTTAGGAACGACCAAGACGCGTAATCCCTGCTAGGAATAAAAAATTCGTACTAATCTTGATGAGGATGTTCCTTGGAATCAGTTGAGCTTAAGCAGACCATCTCAAAGCCTAGGTGTAACAATCAAGTATCCATAGTGGACCACAGAAGGAAAAGAAGCTAGAAAGAAACTCTCTCCACAGCCCTTCTCATCCTTTTTAAAAGGACCAAAACCCAGCTCTTCCAAGCCAAGTCAAGACAAGTCACCAGACTGGACCAGCAGTATTTTTCAAGACTCTCAAGATCCAAATGAAGATGATCCTGACCTCTTGGAAGAATTAGAACATCAGATTTGGGAAGAATATTTGAAACAAGAAAACCAACCATGGTGGAAGCGCTTTGGATACCCATCAGATCTAGATGATCCAGATGTCCCTGGTCCAGAAGCTAACCTTGGGACTCCCTGATCTCAAAATCTTATCTGCAAAAAATCTAAAGCATATGTTATGTGTCTGCTTTATCATCTTTACTTTATTATCTTTATATAAAGTAGTCCGCGTGCTTTGTAAGTCGTATTGTGTGTCATGTTTTTCGGCCATGATGTTTTGGCTCTTTCTGTATTTTTTTTATGCGTGTCAAATATGTAGGCCGTATGTTGGCCAGCTTGTAAAATTATTGGGTCTGTGATGCATACAGTGACATCATCTTCTTTGTTTGTACTCCCACTCCTTTACCTATTTAAGGAGTGCGTTTGTAACCTTGAAAAAAAAGGAAGAAGTGTTCCTAGAGTTCACTTAATAATACAATAAGCCCTTTTGTTGTCTCTATCCATGTCTTTCTAAATCCATCTTCTTTTTCCTTAATATTTTATAGGTTGTTAGGCTTCAGTTAGCTCTATGAGCACTTACAGGCAAGAATTGAGTAGGAATATAGTTGCACCTCTGAGATGATCCTCTGCAAAAGTTCCTATGACTATTGAGATCTGTTGCAGTGGTGTGTGAACCCAAGAGTCCGGCCCCTTTGTGTCGCTTTGTTTTGGCGTTTGTTTTAAGGCTAGAATACCGTAGTTCGCACTCCCGCCGCAATGTTGGTATCAGCTGGGTCACTAACCTATTTTTTCAACTTGCTGAGTCCTCAACCTTTCATTAAGTTGCGCAAAAGGTTCTTTTGACGGTTTCCGTCAAGTTTTCCGTTAAATCCTCGACCAAATTACCATTATGCCCTTATCATTTTTAAATTAAAAATAAAAGGTTTTAAAATATAAAAGAATATAATTAAAAAAAAAAAAAGCAAAAGATGAGGGGGCGTTTGGGAAGGGGGATTCACCCCCAACTGGCTGCCGGAAATGACAGCAATTTGCTGCCCTGTTGCCATTTCCGGTAGCTAGTGGCTGCCAAAAAACATGGGGGGAGCTCTCCCCATTTTTCTACAGAAGCATGAGGGGAGTATAATGGTAATTCGGTCAAAGATTTAACGGAAAACTTGACAGAAACAGTCAAAAGGACCTTTTGCGCTACTTAATAAAAGGTTGAAGACCTAATGCGTTGAAAAAAAAAAGTTAGGGACTCAGCTGATACTAACTCTAAAGATTGGAGACAATATGTGAAATTAGCCCTATATGTTTCTATTTAATATGTATTGCTGTAAATAATGGGTAGAATTAAAGTGGAATAATAAATGAACGAAAGGGTATATAAGAAAATTTATTTTTTTTTCAATTGAGAAAAAATATTTAAATGTTACTTTTTAACAATATTTATTGAACTTATTAAACATTGTGAAAATAAAAAGAAAACTATTTTTATGGATCAGAAAGAAATGGTATATCCTTATACATGTGACACAAGAAAAGAGATGAAAAAATTAGAGAATAAAGGTGTTTTTAGGACTTGATTGTAAAAACAAGAATTGCAGTGTCTTTGTAAAAATCAGGTAAATCACCCTCATCACCCAATCTCTCCCTCCACAGAATCAACCCATCTATCTTTCCCTATCTCTTTCTGTTCACCTTCATCCGCCATCCACCTCTCTCTCTTTGTGTTCATATTCATCTGCCACCACGAAGGTTCTTCCTCCACTACCACTGTCAAGGTTTGCGCCACCGCCGCCGTCGCTGCAGAGTTCCTCTTCGTATATTATATATAGATCGCAAAATCGCGATCTAAAATCAAGTCGTGAAATCGCGATATGATTTTATATCATGATTCCACGATCAGAAATCACACACTACTGGAATGAGGTTGTAGGAATTTGTTAGTTTTTTGGTCTGATTTTTCTTCTATTTTTTACTTAATTTTTGGCCAGCTATGATTTTATTGGGGTTTTGATTTCAATTGACTATGCTGCTTTGGTGTTTGATTGGCGAGTTATAGGATGGATTCTTGTTTATGGTGGTTGCGATAGTGGTTGTTGTAGTTTTTTGCGGTCATTTGTATTGTTTCCAGTGAGTGTGGTGGAGGTGTATGTTGTGACTTGGTGTGTCCGGCGAGTGTTGTGACCACCAACGTTAGTTTTTTCTTTTCTTTTTTTTTTTTTTTATTTGCAGCAGCAGTGTGTTCAGTCGGTGGTGGTATTGTGATTGACGAGTCACAAAGTTGTGACTCGTCGAACTTGGTTGTGATTGAAGAGTTGTGATTGTTGTATATTGTTGTGGTTTTGTTGTTATGGTGAATTGTGGTTATTGTGACTTGACTGTTTCGGCGGATTATCGTTGTTGTGGCTCTTTTTTTCCGGCGAGTTGTTGGGTTGTTGTGACTAGATTGCTCCGGCGAGTTGTTGTGTTCTTTTAATTGTGTGTTACGGCAAGTTTTTTTTATTGTGATTGTATGTTCCGGTGAGTTTTTTTTGCTATGACTTAGTGTTTTGGTGATTTGTTTTTATTGTGACTCAGTGTTTTAGAGTTGTGTTTGTTGTGACTTGGTGTTTTGGTGAGTTATTTTTGTTGTGACTTGGGTGTTTTGAAGTTGTATTTGATTTGTTTTGACGAGTTGTTTTTCTTGTAACTCGGTGTTTTAACTAGTTGGTTTTGTTGTGATTGGGTGTTTTAGAGTTTTTTTTTCACTCGTTGTTTTGGAGAATTGTTTTTGTTGTGACTCGATATTTTGGTGTTATTTTTATTGTGATTCGGTGTTTAGGCGAATTGTTTTTACTGTGACTTAGTGTTTGATGAGTTGCTTTGATGTAAGTCAGTATTTTGATGAATTGTGATCGTTGTGTTAAAAAACATTTAAAACACCTGATTTTAAAATAAAAAACCTTTATGCACTTTAATTTTAATTTTAAAAAGTGTATAAAAAAACTCTGTATTTCTCAAGTTATCTCGAAAGATATCACATCATAATCAATTGGATTACTTAGACTGCGACCCAAGAAGTACTGCTCTTACAGAAGGCCCATGGCTTGAGTTAATTGGTGAATAGCCAACGACGATATATGGCATTGAATTATTTGTGGCCATTATTAGAACAACAAATATTTACACTCTTTTCTCCACCCAACTTGACAATCATGGCTTCTCTCCATATCCGAATCCCTCAAGGTCCTCTTCTTCACAAATCACACTTTCTTGGCCAACCCAATTTCACCAAATTCTTGCACAAACCAATTTTCCTATTTCCTAAACAAGTCTCATCTTTCAAATCTAATCCCACTGCCAAATTCAACCTCTATGAGATCTTGGGAGGTAGAGGCCTCTGCAATGGAGAAGAAGGCCTTCAACAAGAACTGAAGAAACCGACAACCACCCCAGAAGGGCAGGCCCCACCAGCTGTCAACCCTCAAGAGCAAGAAAAGTCACCGTCATCTTCAGTATCAGGAATATCAGAAGATGGATTCGAAAAGGAGTTACTAGGCTTAACTGGCGGATTTCCAGGCGGTGAGAAAGGACTTAAGAAGTTCATTGAACAAAATCCACCACCAACGAAGGGAGAATCACCCACTGTTGAGTTTACTCCGAGCAATGTAACGAAGCCAAAAGCACCAGATTTGCCACTGTTATTGCCTGGAATGATAGCTATTGTCAAGAACCCAAATAACCCCTTTTACATGTACTGTGGTATTGTCCAGAGAATTACTGATGGCAAGGCTGGGGTTCTGTTTGAAGGTGGGAATTGGGATAGGCTCATCACTTTCCAGCTTGATGAACTTGAACGTCGAGAAAAGGGCCCACCCATGGTGAACCCCAGATCTGCAGTCCTTGAGACCATGATAGAGAATAACGGTTCATAATGTAAATTTCCATTCATCTGTCCTGAGAAACTTGCTTTCCTTATACTTTTGTACAAAGTAATACACAACTTAATAAACCGATTTGCTTATCTCTAGGCAATTCACGCTGGACTCCCCAACCGGTACAATTGGTTTTGCGCTGGTATTCATAGTTATTATTCAAGATCGACTTAAAGAACAGAAATTTCAGATCTTATAATTCATTCATGAGTTTGCTTTGAATAGTGGCAAGGAAACATTATGTGACCAGTATCAAGTGAGAAATTCACTTAATCTTCAACCTAGTCAACATCCGAACAAGAATAAATAAGTAAAATGCACATATCTTATTTCCTCTGCTTTTGTGTACAAACCATTAATAAAGGACACTAATTAGCATGTTCATAGAGTTTCAGGAAAAGGAACCAGTAGAATACTCCAAACTTGCAGGGATCGATATGAAAACCAAAACTTGTTATATTGTTGCTCTAACTGCAGGTTCCATGAGATGTTCAGATACAGCCCCCCAGCTGTCAAAAGAGAAAATGATCAAGAACTAGTAAGTGAAAAACAAGTTACTATATGCCAAAGCAAAGCCCAAAAGAAAGACCAAATTATCACTGGTTCGAGGCAGGGATTTGTACTGTAAAAAAAGTGAAATAGAGGTGACATCACACGCCCTAAGGTTACTAAGATATTCCTCAATGGATAGCAGTTACAGTCCTACCAACCACCAAATTTTCTTTATATCACAACTGCCAAACTCCAATCAAATTTAATGAACATTTAAATGCTTAAACAATGAGGCAACGCACATTGATAATACAACAATTAGAAGTGGATTATCACATTCTCGTCTGGAACATCAATTTCTATTACATAATTTATTTTATAAAGAGAGTTAAAATGAATTTAAAATACATAGAAAAATATGACCAAAATTTCAAATGTGTGCTTTGAGACCAAGAAATGGAAGAATTGGAGACAACAAACTTTCTGGTGATCTGATTATCCAAAAAAAAAAAAACAAGGCGAGAATAAATTAATAACCCATCACTTTCCTACAATTTTACATACTATTATTTCTTACCAAAATAGCCTCAATCTCATCTTGAGAGACCGGTGTCCGTTTGGGCTGATCAGAAGCCTTTCCTCCCACAGTCGTGCTGGATGAAGACCTTGAGAAAAATGTTTTAGGAGCATCCCCAACTGCAGATGTTTCTTGAAGCTGAGGTGCAGCACCTGAAATATCCAACATTAATCCATGCCAGAGACAGAAATCAAATATTTCAAGCTTTGCCAGTGTTACAGAATTCAATTTCAAAACATAGGGGGGGGGGGGGGGGGGGGGGGGGGGGGGGGGGGGGGGGGGGGGGGGGGGGGGGGGGGGGGGGGGGGGGGGGGGGGGGGGGGGGGGGGGGGGGGGGGGGGGGGGGGGGGGGGGGG
>CAVNYN010218945.1:79626-133101 GCA_963692815.1 Nyctanthes arbor-tristis
TTAAAAAAAAAACCCCCCCCCCCCGCCCAAAAAAAAAAAAAAAAAAAAAAAAACGACAAAAATAATAATAATAATGAAAGTCAATGCTAAATACAATGAAAATGTCCAGCAAAATAATTCCCATGTTTCTCAAACGATTACAAGGGACAACTACTTTTATGCGCACGCAAACCTAATAGTTCTTGAACAAATTTTCCAGCTTCTGGAGAACCAATTCCAAATGCTTCACTAAGGATCAAGGTGGAAAAATGTTACCAATTATCAGTCTAGGTCTCTACCTTGAGAAAGTTCCTTTATACATGAACATCAACATACAACCAATTTATCAATTATCAACCCATACTAGCAACTTGCTGATTTAATTAGTTGATCACGTTCATTTCCTCCATAATTAGTTCCACAAACCATGCAAAAGGTTTTGACGGAGCAATAGAGACATATAGTACAAGATATCTTTTCTGTTGGAATCATCTTCACACCCCTCCAAAAAAGTAAAAAAACCCAAACCAAAATCTTCTAGGCCTGGGCAAAAAACCCAAGCCCAAACAGGTTACCCAAACCCGGTCTGAATATACCCGAACCCGATTGGCCAGTGAGTAAAAATTTTCGGGTTTTGGGTACCTGAACCTGAAACCAAACGGGGTTGGATGGGCTTCGGGTTTGAGTTAAAATCCAAAAATCCCCAAAAAAGCACGAACATTTTTTTTTTGTTCCCAAAATTTTTAAATTCAAATTTCTAATTGATTCTATCCCAATCCACAAAATCACCTCCTTCATTTCAAAGTCACTATCTTCACTACACTCGCCTCCTTCACACACAAAAAACAAAACTCTAGATCTGTGTAAGAGATGTGAATTTGTCTTTTTCTATGAAGATTTTACTAATTTCTATATATACGCCATGTGGTTTGTACAAGACAAATTGTTTTTAATTAATTACTTGACAATGCTGCAGGTTTACAGTAAAACTATAAAATTAGAATATAAATAAAGGCAACTAGCCAAATGCTAGTGTCTAATTGTTAGCTTTATTACATTAGTATCTAATCATTGTTATTTTCATTTAATTGTATTATATATACTTTAATTTTTTTGTTGTTCTCATTCATTTAAGTGTTTCTTTTTTCTGTTCATGTTTTCATATAATATGCGCTAGATACCCGAAAAACCCGAACAAGACCCGAAGTGTTACCCGAGCCAAAACCCAAAAGGGCTTGATGTTTTCAATACCGAACCCAAACCCGAAACGAAATATTTGGTCTGGGCTTAGTCAATCCAATATCTGAACCCGAAACCCAAACGCCCAGGCCTAAAGTCTTCCATGTTAGTGAAGAATCAAGACTCAGTAAAAACTCAATTTTATTTGCTAATATTTCCCATTCATAGATTAAATTTCATTTTCTTACAACACAAGGAAGTTTCTGATGCATCATCTACTGACAATGATTAACCACATCAACATATTAGATATGATTCGGCCTTCCTAGTCCTAAGTTTTTCTGCTGAGACCATGTACTCTTGTGAACATGAAGTTATATTCACAAAAGCCGCGCTCCGACCATCTAAATCATTATTTCCTTCATTTATACTCAATGCAACCTCAACTTACGGTCACATGTATAACTTCAATTGCTTATATTCCTTGTCTTGCTAGTTAATGTTACAGAAAGTTCCCAAATCAAGGAAACAAGTAAGTGAATATTGAGCTAGAAGGCCAAATGTCTAATATTTCTAATACAACAATACCGATCTCGCACAAGTGTGGCATCAACCATATGAAAAATGTCCATAAATTCCAGTTGAAGTCCGCATAAATTACCGTCACACATTCACTAAACAAGATGCACTATCCAGAACAATAAATGATGGACCAAGGGGGTTTGTCGTAGTGGTAAAGGCACGGCCGAGTTCGAGTCACCATTCCCACCCCTACGAGTCCCAAATTGTACTCCTCCCAAAAAACAAACAAGAAATTATAAAAAAAAGGGGGGGAATGACATACAGGCTGAACTCACAATAGAATTAGAAAGTGAACCCCAATAATTTACCTTTTATTACAAAAGACTACAGTGAAGAACAGAAGTAGCTAAAATCACCAAATTAAGGTGGAAAGGGGCATCTGTAAGGGGAAAAAAAGCACTTGTTTGTACGTTTAGAAACATAGGATCCAAGAACTGCAGCCTCTGAAATTATACTTATTTAAGTTTAGGTGGAAAGTCGCAAGCAGAAACCTTATAAGAAATAAAATGTCTGGAATTTGAGAAACCTAGTACCTACGCATCACAAGCTATTATGTTCTTTTTATTAAGAACTAGTCACAGACTCACAGGTAGTTCCAGAAAATAATTTCAAGTTTAGTTGGCTCCAACATTCCAGCTTAACCTTTAGAATCGAAACATTTCCTCTATGAGCACCTTAGCTCTTTGTCTAACAGTCCTTTCTAGAATTGTTCTCTTCTTTCAAATGATCTACTGAGTGGTGGTAATGAATGGCTAAAGATGACTTGATAACACTTAGACAAAGTTATGAGACGCATCGAGACTAAACGTGATTAATATTTGATTTGTCCAATATAGTTGCATACCATTAGAATAGTTTATACAGAATAATATATTGTTTTTACCATCTAATGATCGGTGTTTAAAAATGTTTTGTCCTATAACGTGCGTACAGAGGTTAGATAAACTTTATATCTGATGCATGCATCCCCAGCACACACAAATCACACTTAAGTACTGTGAAATCTGCCATGTTTTCCATTATACACATAGAAAAAGGAATCTATAAGTAATATAATAAAGCTAAATGAACTTACAATCCCACCAGAAATTGAAACAATCAACTATAATCACCTATCAGACATTAATATTATTAATCACAAGGTACTTAAGAGCCAAACGCCTTATACATGATTTTAAGTATATGATGTATTATTGTCACAAGACTTTGCCTTTTGGAAAAATAAAATCTTTAAACATGATTTCCATAGCAAATTAACAACTATATTTGAGAAATTTGCATATTCATTATGTGCGCTTCTGGTTTTAAAACTACGGATTACTTCCCAAACCATTAAAAATTCAGATGAAAAAAACCACTAGGGCAATAGCCTAATAACCAGAAGATGAAATTCTTCACAGCCATATAACATTCAAGACTTCGTACTTATTGCATTATCTAGAATTTGAGATCCAACAACATGACTTCAAAAGCAAATCAAGACGTTGCATTACAAGAAAGCAAAATTAAACAATTAAACTCAGACATATTAACAAATGCATATAGTTGTGTATGGGGAAAGGCATTACCGGAGGAGTATTTGGAATGTCTTCGAGGAAATTTAATGCGAGGGATTCTCTTCATCTCCGCTTGCGGGTATGAATGCTATGCGTTTGCCCCTTTTCTGCAAAGGAAGAACGATCAATCTGATGTTTTGATTTATGGAATTTTGCTGAAAATAGAGAAAGAAAACGAAGCTCCGGGTGCTTTGACCCGCTTGCTTCCCGAACCTTCTTGTCTGAAATTAGGGGATAGAAGGGGAAAATGGAAAGAGAAGAGCATACATTTCTTTTAAATACTTTTTATTTTAACTTCACCACAAGTAGTAATTAACGACTTTAATTAATTAATTAGTCAAAACTCATATATTTGGTTTCTGTGGCATCCTAATGATTTCTCAGACTCTTGGTTAAGAGTTGAATTCCTATATTCCATTTATAATAAAAATGTCAATCAATGTGTATGGCAACTATTTCAAACAAAGTTTCGTTTAAATTTTTGTCCCAATGATATCATTTTGTTATATTGTCTTTTTCGAAAAAGTCAAAAGATACTTTTTTGAAAAAAAAAAGAACTAATAAAATAATTTCACATGATAAAAATTTAAATCAAACTAATTTAAATTAGTTTAAAATAGTTGCCAAACATACTAGAGGTTGAAGCAAAAGGCTTAAAGGCTACCGGCTCAAACTTTAGACTTGGATTCTTGTTGAAAGACGAGCTTTGAGCTTATGAAGAAAGACAAGTATGGCTTAATTAAGATGTCGATCTTCTCATCCTTTCGACCTATCAGAGATTGGTGGAAAGCTATTTTATTTCGCTACCGAAGATCAACATCATCTGCTTAAAGAGAGTGGATAAGAAAGTGAAACCTTCGGTGTGAAAACACCAATAAAGTCAGAAAATGATCATTCATCAACTAGGACGATTGCTCACCTCTCCGTTTTCGAGTAATGGATGCAATCACAAGCAAGTGACTGAGTAAGTGGGGACCGCAAAAGCACGTGCAAGATAAACGGGTGGTTAAAGAGACAAAAATAGGCCACGTCTTTAACCAAAAAATGTAGGTGGAACTAATTAAGATCAATTAGAAGCAAGGAATCTATCGAAAATATATCTATTATTAGTGGCCTTCAAATATATATATTTGACAGCTCTAGTAGGTGAAGACTCAAGTACTCGACCATGTTACTTTGATTTTGTTGCTTGTTCTTAAATTCAAAACACAAGTGAGAGTAAGATACCAAGCTTGATGACCATAATGTGTGTGCATGTGTGTGTTTTGTTGACTGAATTTAATAATAATAATAATAATAATAATAATAATAATAATAATAATAATAATATAATCTATATATTATAGTGGATGGTTTTTGTTTTCCCACTCAAAGCTGGTCCCGTATCTAGTTAATCTCTGACGATATCCCTTATTTCTTTACATGTGTTTCCGTATATGAAATTGGCCAATTTATTAATTGTTTATTGGTTATATTGGCCCATTTATAATTAAGTGGTTGCCCTTCTTCCTTTCATTCACAGCCGTATGTCTTTCCCATATATTATTAAATGTTTTCCATATATGTTTCATTCACAGTCACAAAGATCTCTTCCATTATCCCTTACTAGCTTTATTCCCGTGCGTTGCACGGACATACATTTCATTATTAAACTGACAAATTTATTAGAACATGTTATAAAATTATATATAACATTTGTCATTTTATTTATTAGTTTGATATCATTATCAGATATCAAACAAAATATAAAGTTTAGTTCTATTTGTCATCTACTTCTTTCAAGAGTCAAGAAAAATATGAAGTTTTTGATTCTTCTATTTTCTCAAGTTAGTTTAAGTAAAGTATTAAATTTTTAACGCCTCCTATTCGTCTAACATCAAAATAACAAAATTTCCCTAAACCTATCACACTTCAATAAAAATTATATAAAAAATAATTCTTTAATCAACAAAAAATAAATATATCAAACATAATTATGTCTCTTCATCTGAATTACTTCTAAATGATAGCTACTGGCAACATTAACAGAGACAGAATTCCTGGGGCAGTAATTTTTCTCTATTCAGCTACTACACTTAGTTACAAATGAAGAATTTAACCAAAAGCCAAAAATAGAACCCTTAGCTGCATTCTCCTTGTGCTTCTTCTCTTTTTGATCCTTTGAGGCAGCTCTATTGTGACAACCATGAAACAAAGAATTAACAATCAAAATGAGTGGATTGAAAATTGGGGAGTAATAATACAACTATACAGTGAGCAAGTTTGGATCTAAAAACACTATATAAAAAAAATAGTAAGTCCAAAAAAATAAATACACATAGAAAGAAGCAAGATAAAGAGTCAAATTAAAAAGTATTTTTGGCGTATGTAAAAGCTTTAAAATATATGATATGATATAATACATATGAAAGAGTATTTTTTTAAGTGCATAAAAAAAGTAAAATACGTAACGGAGTTCCTGTACTACATTAGAATAGATATAATAAGATTTGGATCCCATAATTTTAACGTGTCTATTTATGTTGCATAAGTCATCAACTCCATAAGATTGTTTTGGACCTCAAATTTTTGTCAGATGTTTATCAAATCTATCATTCACATGACCAAAAAAATAAAAGTAACGAAAAGATAAATATGACAAAATGGAAGTTTCAAGCCAATCCACAATCATCCCTCCATCCGTAGCATTCAATATTTCACCATCAGATTCTCTCATAAATCTTAATCATAGTCGACTTTCAGTGAGTCCAATACTTAATTAAATATTTAGTCACACAACTCTAAAGGAAAATCATGAGATATGTAAGATCATTTAAGAATCATTTCTTGTTTGATCTTCCCCAATTCATTGCTTATAAGTTATGACTCCTTGATGGCAATCATTGGAGATACAAAATAAGGTATTTTTGTATCAAACTGAAATAGGTAGTTGAAAGGCATCAAAGAAAACATAGTCGTGTCATCAAGAAATAGACTTCCGATTATTCAACTAACCAAGGAACCCTTACTTCAGCAAGCAAGAATCTAGAAAAATATATGCTGTCTCAAATTTTGATATAGAATCTGATTCTCATATGCATAATATGAGATCAAATGGAAGAAAAAGAATCAACCCTTCAAAATATTCCTCAGAAAAAACTTTTTGTAATTGCTTTTAACAAACTATGTGTCTAAAAGAAAAATCTATATATTAAAACCAATGATCTAACTGGTGCATGCCAAGATATATTTTCCGTCCCCAAAAAGTGAGGCTGTTGTCCACTACCAGTAGTGTGACAGTGTTAATAACAATCTAAAAATCCTAATCCTTTAATTTTACATGCAGTAAGTTCAAAGTTATGTAACAGAACGGAAAATTACAAAAATAAAGAAGAAAATCGAAAGGAAAGGGATGGCAAACAACAAAGACAATTTAGGCAGAGCGTACTTATATATCGCAATCTATCAGCTAAAAGTTAGTAATTATCAGTTCTTTCATCACTAGTAATTAATCAATAATTTCAACAACAAAATAGAAACATAAAAATTAAATAAAAATTTGATATAAAAGACTAACTGGTGGTGCACAATCAGCAATGGCTGCTATAGCAATGTGCCTCTTTGTGTCGCTACATTTGCTTAAATGAAATAGAACCCTTGTAGCGTTGTTCATTGTAATCAGATTCTACTCTAGTTTGTTTGAAATGATTTGATGCTTTCTCTGCTTCTCCTGATCTGCCAAATGACTTTATCAAAATTTCAATATATGAATAAATTTCTTCTACAGCTTGTGTTACGAACTCAAAGGCATGTAAACTACCGTAAGTGCACGGGTTGTAATCAGTAATAAAGTAGATTATGAGTCTGGGTTGTTGATCCCACGAGGATTGATTACTTGTGATTGAATTTCTCATTCTAACTTAGACAGAAATGCTATAAAAAACACACAGAATAAATGTTGTTTTTGGAGAAATGAAATAAACTAAAGGGAAATAAAATGCAAACATAAATGGGGGTAAATTGGAGACTATAAAACTTGGATAACTTAGTGTTGGGATACTTGACTCCAATTTACCATAAGTTAATTAATTCTTCAATAAGTACTTAAATTACTCATTTTCTATGTTAGAGTCAATTTTTCTAAATTAGCCAATTACCTCTCTCGAGTGTCAAATTAGTTCTAACCAATTGGTTTAACCTACCGTATCTCTATGTCGGTTAAAACTAATTAATTGCATTAAATGTGAAAATACTTCAATGAGTCACCTACGGTTAGGAGTATATTTCTATCTCCTACAAGAACCTAGGGTGTTTGTTACATGGTCTAAGATTCACAATATCTTTCGATTATTATATACCTCACAAATCACATATTTGGTGATCAAGCAAACATATGAAATTAAGCTCAATAGCAAACACACATGAAATGAGTAAGCAAATAATGAAAAGAACATAGAAATTAATTAACTAGATTAAGTTTCATCAATCATCCTAACAACAAAATGTTTAGCTCATTACAAAAAAAAAAGAACAAAGTAGAGAGTTATATAAATACATTGCATATGAGAGAAATCAAGGAGAAATACAAGATTAAGAAATGGAATCCTTCCCTTGGATGGATTCTTGAAACTTGAATGTGCAATCTTGATCCCTCCAAGTTTTCTCTCTTTGTCTTTGCCCTCATTTTTTTGCAGCCAAGAACACCCCCTCTAATGGAGGCTCCAAGAAAAATAAGTGTATAAATAGTAGTCTCCAAGTCTTGAAGGTCAAAAACTCTATTTTACTTTAATTTTGCACAAAAGAGCCCTAAAGTATGAACATTAGGGTATTTTAGGATAGGTTGTGCAAAGGTCGTCGAATGCATTCTACAATCTTTTTGTAGTAAAGGTATTTTTCAGTAGCTCATAGTCAGGTTGTGAAATGCATTGCACAAGTTGTTTACACCCTTCTTTTCAGAATGTTCATTTAAGCCTCTAGTATTATTTTTTCTTGCACCTCTGGTCCTTTTCCATTCAATTCTTTTTTCTTGAGCATAGCAACTTCAAAGTCATTCGAAATGATCCTCAAGCTTCACTTTTTCTTGCACCCTTGGTCCTTTTGCTCTTCTTTTGCTTTCTTTTCTTCCAGTTGGGATTTTTAACCTACGAAGATGGAATTTAAATAATTATGAGTAGAAATCCACTCAAGTAATTAATAATTTACTCATTTAAAAGCTCAAATAAGTGAGCAAATGCACACTTATTAGGTTGATTTTTTTTTGAATAGTTAACATTCTAATTATTTTTTTAACCTGTCAAAGCTTGTGGATAATATGGATCGATTCTAATTGCTTCCCTGCATTCAAAGGCTGCTTGAAGAATTTTTAATAAAGTAGATGGTGTTGCATTTTTATTGCTTATATAGTGTAGACTCTTCAAACAATTAAAAGATGGCAGTACAAGTGTCAGCAACAATATGAATATTAAGCAAACTACGAACTTTTCCAGCCATTGAATCGACTAAGTTTGCAGGGGCAACGTACCACATATCATATTGGAGTACAGACTGGAGTTGGGTAGCATCCAATCAACCATAGTGTCAGAGTCAAGTCCAATATCTTTGTGTTACCATCACCAATTTCTCCATAAAAAATTGCACTTCTCCATAACTTTCTAGATTTATCAATCAATTTTTCGCTTATCTTGTGCATTAGGTGTCCACTATATGAAGGCAATTTCATAGATTTATATTTTATTAATAGTTTAGATAATTAAGAATAATTATGAAATCAGAACTCTATATTTTCTAGATTCTATATCTCATTAAGAGTTTAGATAATTAAGAATCCCTTTGAATAATTAAGAGTTTTATATTACTAGACTTTATATCTCATTAAGAATTTAGATAAGCAACAATTCTTTTCAAGAATTAAGAGTTTTATTCTAATTGTAATTTCTTATTATTTATAATTAACTTAAATATACTTGCATTTTATCATTTATTCTGACTATTTTTCATTATTTATAATTAAAAAATAATTATTTAAATAGCTTAAATATATACATTTTATAATTTATTTTGATTTTATTTCTCACTATTTATAATTTAAAGATAATTATCAAAATAACTTTCCAGATTTATCAATCAATTTTTCGTCTATCAACTATGGAAAATAAGTGGGTAAATAAATGAATAACAATATTTGCATTCATTTTGGTTATTCTTCTTCCTTAATTTTCGAATTTTCTTTACTTAAGACACCCAGACTCTTCTTCTTATCTCTTCAATTTAGTATATATAGGCCACTGTGGTGTTGTTTTTTTGCACATCAGAATTGCAATAAAACTTTTATTTGCCCTTTACTACTTTGTCAGGATTTCTTCTTCGATTCTTTGTTGCCTTTTCAAACTATTATTATGACACCTTAAAGATGTGAATGCCGAGCTTAGTAAGAAGGTTGTGTTTGTTGTTCGAGTTCTTCGTGTTTGTCAGTTTTATGTGGATGTCTCAAGAGTGACTAATCGTAAGGGACTCAAGCTTATGATCTGTGACCATCAAGGAAGTTCAACTAATGCAACTGTAAATGTGGTGTATAAAAAGGTCTTCAGAAATTTACCTTAATTTTTAAACATTCTAATATGGTAAGTAATATTAATGTTATCTCTCTCTTCTTCTTCCAAATCGTTTTATTTATTTGTTTTAACTATCACCTTTATATTTCTTGCAGTTTGCTGAGTTTATTTAGTACACTAGCTATGCCAAATACACATGCATGAGAATTTATCTACACCGTTTGGTTGTTGTTATGATTTTCTTTGTGTGGTTGTTTTGGATATTATATCTTTTTTTCCCTTTACCTATTATCTTTTCTTTTTAATCCAACTATTTTCTTGCATATTATTATGTCTCTATTTTATTTACCTATTTTTTAATTTATTTTTCTTTACTTTCTTGCAGGTGTTTACTGACTTTTGATAATTAATGACGAATGTAATTGTTAATTATCTTAGTTATTCTTTAATATTGTTTCTTTAGATGAATATTGTATATTAACGTCTATATTAATTTGATTATGTGTCCCTATTGTGTCTAATGTTATTATGTATTTTTTTACATTTTTAAGTTAATTTTTATCCAAATAATTTCCAATAGTATTTTGTTAATTTTTTTTTAAAGGATTTTCTTCATGTTTTAATTTCTACATTCTGTTATTATCCTATGCAACGCACGTATGAAAAATCTAGTAAAAATAATAGTATATAAATAAATAGAATCTATTCTAGGGCGCCGAAACTGAGATTCTAGATTTCAGAATCTCAGTAGCATTTATATATAGATGTCTCTCTCGTGTTTGATTCACAGCAAAGTATCTCTTCCAAATCCAAATCGCACGCACAAGATTTCCTCTCTCATTCATCTCTCGTACGTCCAAGTCTTTGATTTTTATTTTCCTTTTTTATTTTTATTCCTCTCCCAAATCTCATCTCTATTTCAAATCTTTGAGTGATCGGCTATCATTCAAGCTTCGGATTAGTTCTAGAGATTTCTAATTTAGATAGGTTTTGTAAATGAGTAAGTGTTTTTTGAACCCTAATCCCGAGATATATATATATATATATAGATTTGTGTTTTTGATTACTTAGTAAACCCTAAATTGCACACTAAACATTGTTCTCGATTTTGTCTTTAATACAATGGCTCTTCAAATGACAATGTTGCAACATGTCTCTGAAAATCTTCCCAAAAAGGCTGCTTTTTTGCTTCGTGTCATTCGCAAGTGGGAGGTGCCGTTCAAGAATAATGTGAAGATTCGATTGATTGAGACGTTGCTTGCCGATGAGGAGGTTAGAATTTGGTATTTATTTATTTTTTGCTTAGTAGTCATTAATTAAAGGCGCCACGCTAACTTGAAAATTTCACATGTGATAGGATTTTCAGTGCTAAATTGGATTAGTTTTTAGTACTAATATTAAAAACAAAAAATAATGAAAGATGTAATGTGAATATGCAAATTAATTAATGGTCATAAATTAAAGTTAATGGTAATGGTCATTCTTCAGTTAACGGTAAGGTACTGATATTAAAAACAAAAAAATAGTGAAAGATGTAATGTGAATATGCAAATAAATAAATGTCATAAATTAAAGTTAACGGTAATTGTCATTCTTCAGTTAACAGTAATGGTCATAAATTACGTTTTATGGGATTGCTAGCAATTTCAACGTACAATCTACACAAGATAAATTTGGGATCCACAAATTGGAAGAAAATTAACTTATTAATGCAACCCACTATACAGGGCCACGAGAAAAGAACGAGACAATCAAATCAGAGCTAGAGCACTCTTAACTGCAATAGTCTTTTTGTGTTGATTTTACATAGTACATGCTCACTGGAATTACATGCAGTGAGCACGTTAATTAAAGAGATTTTAGAAATTAAATGGATAATTAAGGATTTTTAATTTAATAGCTATGATTATGAGGTCATATATGTCTTCATTTTCTTAATTTGAGTTTGGTCCTCATTTGTTGAATTAGATGCTTGCCTTCAAGTCATTAAGATGATATCTCTACAATTGTTTTAATTGTAATTTAAAACAATTAAGTCATGTAATCAGTGCCGGAGCACTCCTAACTGCAATAGTCTTTTTGTGTTAATTTTACATAGTGCATGCTCACGAGAATTACATGCAGTGAGTATGTTAACTAAAGTGATTTTGGAAATTAAATGGATAATTAAGGATTTTTTATTTAATAACTAAGATTATAAGGTCATATACGTCTTCATTTTCTTAATTTGAGTTTGGTCCTCATTTGTTGAATTAGATGCTTGCCTTCAAGTCATTAAGATGATATCTCTACAATTGTTTTAATTGTAATTTAAAACAATTAAGTCATGTAATCAGGGCCGGAGCACTCCTAACTGCAATAGTCTTTTTGTGTTAATTTTACATAGTGCATGCTCACTAGAATTACATGCAGTGAGTATGCTAACTAAAGTGATTTTGGAAATTAAATGGATAATTAAGGATTTTTTATTTAATAACTAAGATTATAAGGTCATATATGTCTTCATTTTCTTAATTTGAGTTTGGTCCTCATTTGTTGAATTAGATGCTTGCCTTCAAGTCATTATGATGATATCTCTACATTTGTTTTTGTTTTGAACTCCTTATACTGCCTTTCGGGGTACTTTAATTGTAATTTTGCATTTAACTTTGCATAATTAATTAGACTTCAAGCATTAATTAAAATGGATTTGTATAGATGCCTAGAGTGCTATTAGCTATCAAATCAGAGCCAGAGCACTCCTAACTGCAATAGTCTTTTGTGCTAATTTTACATAGTGCATGCTCACTGAAATTACATGCAATAAGCATGTTAAATAAAGAGATTTTGGAAATTAAATGGATAATTAAGGATTTTTAATTTAATAACTAAGATTATGAGGTCATACATGTCTTGGTTTTCTTAATTTGAGTTTGGTCCTTATTTGTTGAATTAGATGCTTGCCTTCAAGTCATTATGATATCTCTACATTTGTTTTTGTTTTGAACTCCTTATACTGCCGTTTGGGGTGCTTTACTTGTAACTAGTCTCTTACCCATGCGCATGGGAAACCAAATAAACAGAGGTATAAGGAAAATGAAATGTTCGACATCAACATAACGGAAAGACCTACCTTAACCTCAACTCATCACAAGGAACCCCTCAAACACTTGAAATTAAAATTGATATCATCAAAGCAAAAACTTTGTCTTGGAAATTAGACTAAAGTGATTTTGAATATTTCGTAAGTTCTTTTTTTCTTTTGAAAACGGACATTTTGTAAGTTGCTTCAATGAGTTTATAAGTTCTCCTTCAAATCTTTCTCGTAGCATACCTTAAATTGGGATGAAAAAATAATTTTGAAGTGCTGATAAAGAAGTACAATTCAACCGGTTTGGGATAAAGATCTGAATTTATAAAGAAATGTATTTAGTGAAAAAATCATGACATCCATATTAGACTGAAATAAATGTTAGCACATCTTTAATTAAGCAATGAGTCATGTGTATGTCCTAGTATATGTGCCAAAGAATGATAAAGTTTGAAAGTCGAATATAAGGACGTGATTAGGATATATGGTGAACACTTCCAAAAGGTACATATGTCAATGGTAAGTTTGCAGATCATTTATAAAACTACCGACAAAATTAATTATCCATAGTTCTAATTAGCATAGCCAATATATCATAATAACATAATGGGAAGAAAAGGAAGTTACAAAAAGGGAAAAAGAAAAAGAAAAGAAAATTATCTATTTGCTTATATTTTTATTTAAACTGAATACTGCCTCTAAAAATGGCCTTCTACATGTATCATCAATAAAAAATGAAACACAAGGTTAATGACATGTGTGCAAGTCAAATGATCTTGGAAGATGATATAAATATGCTTCTCGCCTAATGATAATTCTATCAATCAGTGAAATATTGATGAATTTGTTCTCCTGTTGTCACCATGCTTTAGCAAGATGGTGTAGAGTATTTCTGCATGAGGGACTCAAGGCAAACACCAATGGTTGCAATCTTGCTTACAGGGGGTGCCAACCTAACATTTGGAGCTAGATAGTATAAAGAAGAATGCAATCTTTTTTTTTAATGAAATATGAGTGCCATTTAGTACATTTAGGGTTCTTTTATCAAATTGATTCAGGCATCTTAAAATTACATTGGCAAATATGCTCTATTCAACTTGAGTGTGGGATAGTACTGATACTTCCGATCTTTGGAAGCGTCTCCAAATAATAGGTACCCCTAGATCTCCAATCTCAACTACCTGAAAAAATTGTACAAACTTTATCTATTGAAACAAAGAAAAGTAGTTCTCCAGTGAAAAATGCACCCACTGGGAGGGAGGACAACATGCCTTTGTTGTGCCACCTAAACCATTCTCGACATTTAACAACTAAGAAAAAGATGGCCAATGGCCTATTTGGTAATTGATAATCTGCTACTCAATTTACCAATTTTATATCAGTCAACATAGTACATATAAATTTCAACATAGAATGCCTTAGAAATAATTCTGTTGCAAGCCCCAAGTCTATGAACAAAGCATAGGGCTCTAATTTTTTAATACATTAAGCATATGCAAAAGTAAATGGGAAAGAGCATGAATATGGAAAGGGATAGAGGGACAGAAAAGATTGAGAAGGATGTGAAATGTACCAGAGCATCTATGAAAGAAGAACAGTGTCTTGGAGGTGTTCATGACGTATACGTATACATCTTTTAGCTCAAAAGTAGCCAAATTCCCCAAATCCCGGAGCTTGAATTCATTTTTTTCAACTTAAGTTTTGCCGTTCTATTTTTATATAGACATCTTTATTAGATTCATATACATGAACACAAATAAACAGTTAACTGTCTATCACTTAGTTGTCATATGTTAGGCCACAGGCAAAACTATTGCTAAAAGAGTGTAAAGAATCTTTAGATGCCATTTACAGTGGGAATCAAGGCATTCTTGTTGGCGGTAACGATACTGCTTCTGAAAAAGAATATGAGGCTATAAGATGTATAAATCAAGAAAACAGATAACATGACATTTAAAAATGACCATTTGAAATATATTTTCGTGATAAATTACCGAGATGTTCTATTTTCTCTGGGAAAATGAAAGTAGCTCTTTTGAATTAATAGCATGTCCCCAGCAATTAAAGCTTGAAAGAAAAGTTTGACAACTACCCAGATAGGGAGAAAAAGGAAAAAATCCAGAAAGTCATGAGATAACAACAGTGGTGTTCACAACAAAAGAACAAAATTAAACCAAAAAGTTCAAGAAATCAAAGTACAAACACATGCACAAACATTATCATATGGGGAAGTTGCAAAATTGAAATCGAGACACAAACTAAGGACTGTAAGCATCAATGGAGTAGATAATTTAGTTCCTTCCAACAATGGAATATTTAGTTCCTTCCAACGATGGAATATTATCGATCCACCATCACGACCCATTCCCCAGCTAGATCCCACAACGCAGAAGTAAGCAGATAAAAAACAAAGAAATTATTACCACCATCTTGATGAACATTTTAGAAGAGTAATGCAGAAAAACAAAGAAAGCAATTTAGAGGCTCCAAAATTGACAAATCCAATTCATGTACGCGAAAATTCTTAAATCATACAACGGATACTCCGCAAGCAACACTACCACACTAACCTTCAGATGCAAAGATTCTTGTGTTACAAAAAGAATGGAAAATTGCCAACTTACCAAGAAAATATAGCAATTAATAACTCAAATAATATTTACCTCTAAAACTCCCACCTTAGAAATAAACAAACAAATAAATAAAGGCTTCATATTACATTAATGTATTTTGACTAAAACAATTTGAAAGAATAAGATTTTGATCAAGCTCTTTATTTAATAAAAACTAAGATATTGTAAATAACTTATTGACCATTTGGAACTAAGATTAGCAATCAACAAAAAGCAGTAGAAGACATAGGACATCAAAAATGGATTTCTAAGTTATACTTCCATCAATCAATAGGAAGACTATTTATAATAATGAGAAAAAACTAAATAACATGAGTCAAATAATCGCACAAACCAACCAAAATATAGATTAGTTAAACTGCAAATATCATTCATTTTTTGCACTACATTTTATTTTTAAAAAGAGCATAATGTTATTTTTCTACAGTTCCCATGCAATTTAAGCGGAAAAAACCCGCATCACGAAGTTAAACAAATGGTAAAACGTAATCATTTCTGTGTTTCTCCATGTGTTTATGAGAAAGAGACAGAGGGGAACCTAGGTAGAATGTTCAGAGAGCTTATGAGAGGTCGGTTTATAGAATCCCTCTCCAACAACTCAACTCGCAGCTTTCTTCAAATGGAATGGCACTGACATGTCAATCTTAACCTCAGCACCCTCAGAACCGAGTCATTACTGTTTTATAAATACATACAGCTTCCACCAATATGGCCAACATGATCTAGCCTAAGTTAATGAAGAATTTGCAATGTTTCATTTTCTATGAACATTAAACAATGAAGTGGGAAAGCCAAAGATTCAACACCTAATTGCTATAGCGTGGAGAAACTTGAAAACCCAGATTCAATACCTAATCCCTACCTGTGAAATTATTTTCAAGGAAAAAAAGAGGCAAAAAATCGAATAAATCGTGGGCATCGAAGTGTTCTATCTACTGACCCGACAGTAAAAAAATATTAGATTTGTGCTTTAACATATAAACTGAAAATATTAGATTTAATTTAGCCAAATGAAAGAAAAACATGTAGCATCAATTACCAAATTCTTCAATTTATAAACATAAAAAATTTTAAAAAAGGGAAAGAAAGCAAAATAGCAGGAAAAGCAAATACAAGCACATAGAACAGAAGAAAACACTAAGAATAAACTCAATCACAGACTACCTACCACTATGAATTTACCGACTCATGTTGAATAGACAGAAAGAAAAGTAAAGAAAGCACATTTGTTGTTGTATTTGGTTCAAACGGGACCAAATGCTGGTACCCAAATCCAACCGGTCTTCTTCCCGTTCTTCTCTATTGAATTGCCAACATGACATAAACTGCAAATTTAAAAATTAAAAAAAAAAAGAAAAAAAGAAACCGATTAGAAATATGTGGTCCAATCCCTAACTCTTAAACTCACAAAGAATCACTTGTAAGCAATATATCATATGTGTACGATTTACAGAGGCAATATATCATATGTGTACGATTTACGGATTTAAAAAGGGATTAGGGACTCAATAAACAAATGCTTATTTACCTCCCACCTAGTCAGCTGCCACCCATAGTTAGAACCAATAATAGCCGGAAAACCAGGAATTTCCATTTAGATGAGCTGAAGATCACGACCATTCTAATTATCAGTAAGGAAAAAAGAATCACAAAGCGCGATAAGATCATTCCAAACACTGCTTAATTGAACTCGACAGTATGAACAGATTTTGCCCTTTTGTGTGTAAATTGAATCCCAATCCTTCCCAAAATAATAGCGAGACTTTACCAGTTAACCCCTACACAACTATAGCATTTTACCAAAATACCCTTGTCTCATGAAGCCAGACAAAAGGCGGGAAAATAGTGCAGACTCTTAAGTCTCTTAGTATTATATATATATATATATATATATATAACACACACATATATATAGATTTTGCATTTGACTTTGCATAATTAATTAGACTTCAAGCATTAATTAAACTGGATTTGTATAGATGTCTAACGTGCTGCTATTAGCTATCATGTTCCATTAATTAATTCTGCCTAAACCATTAATTAACAATGGTTAAATATATATGCTTTTTTCTATAGGGTAGGTGGATTCTAGCTACAATTGAGACTTCTTTAGTCCCTGAGTTTAACCCCAAATTGATGAGCATGGAATTTATGGTTTCATGAATTCTAATGTCAAAACAATCTTGTCAAAACAAATTTCGGGAGCTTTAAACCGGCGTCCCATCCTTGCCGGTTTTATTTCAAGGATACAAAGAAGATTTCTGCAAGTGATTTATGTCAGTTTCCTAACTTTCCTATGAGCCTATATAACTTCAACAGTATATGGGATGTATTAAGCTCACAGAAGGTTTATAAGGACTATCTGCATGGTGAGTGGTATTTGTAAATATTCCATATGTCTTTTCATGTAACCATTCTAATTTTTTTCCAGTTAGTTATGGTAGATGTTAATTATCATCCGCTCTTAAACCTTGCAAATTTAATTGGTGCATTTAATCCTAGAGAAAAAGTCAATGTTCTTACAACCTCGGAAGGTGCCAAATACATAAACATTAATCTGCGTGATCTTAAGTACATACAACTTAATTTTTTTTAATATCGATATGAGTTCTTAATTATTTCTTATTAAGTCTAATCTTTTACATGTTTTGATTTTCCCTAATTTTTTAGGAGAAGATGACCTTCCATCTTATTTAAATAGAAGAGCAATTCTTGCTCCCACACTAGATGTTCTTGACATGGTCAATGATTATATATTATCATTAAATCCATCTGATATAAAGACTTATTTAAGCTTTAATGAAACGAGTAAATCGGACTCTGATATTTATTTGCTTAGCGAAGTTCATAAGCCTGAGCTTTTGCATGGAATTAAATGTTCTGGGGTTCCGAGTCATGAATTGAAGTTAAAGGTTGGGGTTCCAATTATGTTGATGAGAAACATTGACCAATAATCTGGTTTATGTAATGGAACGAGACTGTTGGTAACATGACTTGGAGAACATGCTATTGAAGCAAAGATTTTATCAGGGCTAAATGCTGGGGACAAATTTTTCATTCCAAGAATGACATTGGCTCCTTTTGATATTAGACTTCCATTTACTTTTCAAATGAAACAATTTCCACCTGTGGTGTCTTATGCAATGACTATTAATAAGAGTCAAGGCCAATCACTTTCAAATGTTGGAATATTTCTGAGAAAACCTGTGTTTACTCATGGTCAATTGTATGTTGCGGTTTCAAGGGTTACGAGTCGAAAGGGATTGAAGATATTGATTTCTAACAAAGATGGTCATGTTTCAAATAAAACTGAGAATGTAGTGTATAAGAAAGTTTTTAGAAATGTTGACTCATCGGCTTCATAGTTAAATGTGGTGAGTCGATTATATATTTATCTGCATGTCTAAGTTATTTATAATAATTACTTTCTAACGGGCCTTTTTCCCCCTTCTCAGTGAACTCCATTTTTTGTATCAAGGCAAATGCCAGCTTGATGCTTAACAATATTGACCTACATAGTGTTTATATTGGTCATATCTTAATAACTTTTTTCATTATAAATGTTTTTTAGGGTGATAGAAAATTATTCAGGAATAATTTCAATATATCATTCTGTATTTTGATTTAAAATTAAATTTTATGCTTATGAATGTTAATGTTAATTTTCCATGCCATATATAACCATAGATCCTTTTTTCCTCAGTAGCTATAATTTATTTATACGACAATGAAATGAACAATGGCCTACTTAAATGTACCAAAATTCCGCATCAAGTGTTGAGAAGAACTGTTTTAGGTTGTATTAATGAATGAGAAGGATAATGCACAAATTTTATTCAAGTTGTCTATTATTATTTTAATAATCTTATTTTATTATATTTAACATGACATATTTGCAAGCCATTTGGACATTACAATTTACATTTTCTATTATGAATCATTGCTTTTCCTAATGAAGTCATATTTTTATAAACTAATAGCAAGATCCTATGCAACGTATGGGTATAAAACTAGTAATAATAATAATAAGGAAAAATACCAGACATGTCACAACGTAAATAGGAAATTCCATACATAACATTGACCCAAAATTCTTCTTCTATCAAGTTTCGTCCTGTGATTGGTCTAATTTGCCTTTATAAAGTAACATGTCCAAATTGGCTGCAAGGCAGCAGAAATCATCCATGTACACCATATTTGGTCTGCCAGCCTTAGCACTTCTGGCAAGTTAACTATGCTCATGCGACCACCCTTAACCCTCGGCAAATATTTTAAAACCTATTCTCAGTTTCCCAACACACAATCTCAATTCCAAGCTACAAAAACTACCCCTCACTACGTAGAACACGTAAATACCAATATTTTGACTAGAAACTCATTATTCTTGTTAGAAAAATTCAATCTTCGTTCACCAACTCTAACACAAACCGCCACTATATGTCAGTCTTTACCCCACCATATAGACCAACTTGAGATCTTTTATTTCCCAAAATTTGGTGGCCAAGTTCACTAGAAATATTGCTAAGCATTCCTTGTCTATATGTCTCTCTATAGTTTTTTTTTTTTGCAACCGTCTCTCTAGAGTTTTGTTGAAGGAAGGACCAATTTTTTTGATAGTCCCTAAAGTTTATATGACGGATTAGTAAGTCCTTAAGATATTGTTGATTTTCATTTCAACCCCTCATGTTTCATATTGTTGCTTTTGAATTTTCGTGGAAATCACACTAATAATAACGACAATATTAATAATTTAATTTATTAGGATCAACAATGCTATATGAAATGAGTAATTTTTAACATCTATTTTCAATGTGGATGGGGAAGACAAAGAGAATTGATTTAAAGTCTTAATATTGTTCACAAAAAATAGTTGAATTGCGCATCTGGGGAATGAACCCCAGGCAGTACCGTGGGACGGTACTATGATACCACTACACCAGATGCGCTTGGCATTGCCTTGCGTCCGAAGATTTCATCTATTTTCCAAAGCTGGAGTTGTAGATGTCACTCTTGGTCCAAAAATTAATAGTAAAATCGTTCCGTAGGGTAGGTGCTGTTTCTTTGCTATTTTTATAATTTAATTAAAAACTCTTTATTGCTCAATAATTCAAATCGAAAAACCATTAATAACTGATGATGATTTAGATATATTATAGGTGTGTTTATTAAGCGTTTGGACCAAAGATATTTACATATCGTTTTCCATCGCTAACAACTACATATACATATAACTAATTCGGTATTAAATTAACATAATTAATTGGCGTGGTCGGATGATCTTAATTGCAATTACAAAACAGTTTTTATAATTCATGTTAAAGTTCATAAAGTAAAATCAACATGAAAACTTTTTTGTTACAATTTACATGTCCCTCTAAATTATTTTTACTTTTCTTTTCTTAAGAAGCATTCCTCGTACTTTCAAATGAGAGTGAAAGGGGAAAGACAAATTCTTGTCACCATGGTCAAAACAAAATTGTTTTAGCTTTGATCCTTCCAACAAGTTATGCTTATATATATTGAATTCCGTGAAAAAGAAAAGTATATTGGAAAAGGAGAAAAAACAAATATCTTTGTGCCTTATCTTGAATTCAATTGGAAAAAAAATAATAATAATAAGCTGAGCAAAGAAATAGACAAATATCTTAGTTAAAAGCTTGGTAACAACATAATGACTCAAAATTGAAAACCTACTTTGAATCTTCCAACAACTTCCACGGTAGACAGCAGCCATGAGAATCCTGAGCATTGAGTAGGACGCTCAACCACAACTGTGCATGTTCAATAGGTATTGTTTATTTTTTTATTTTTATGGGAGTTCTACATTCAAAAGAACAAAATTTTATTCTTGAATGCTTCTATTATTTATGTCAAACGTGTTAAGGTTAATATTTTATACTACTCTTTTTGCTTAGACACATAAGCAAAAAAATCTTTTAGTACAATTTGAAACTCATAGAATTGGTGATGTGATTCGAACTTGAACTCAAATCAAATTATCGAGTAAGGGGGTACTTTTACCGCTTGGACAAGCCCACTTGAATACATAGAAAAAATTTTGGACCAATTTTCTTCATGTCTCAATTTTAGATTTCATTTTTTTTCTTATAAAAGAACCATTTTTTATTTTGTATTTTCAGTGTAATTTAAAAAAGAATTAACTCGCTTCCCTTGTTTTTCGAGTTTTCACATTTATTTACAAACAATGTGTAGGGAAAAATGGCGGGGCCGAAAAAACCCCATTTCAATTGACTCATGACCATTGTTTTGACGTGATTTTTCCAATATTCCAAATTGCACGTTATTCCATTTTTTCGTATTGTGCTTTTTTTAGTTTTCCCCTTATTTTTCATATTTTCATTTTTTTATTTTATATTTAATAATATATTAAATTTTGAGAATGAAAGACATGTGGTGGAATATAATTAGGTTGTGGGTTAAGAGGAAGGGGAAATCGGTAAATGAGAAGCCCCATCCAAATGATGGGAATTTATTATCCCCTCAAATGGATCTATTATTCGACTTGTAAAGGAGAGTCCCTCTACTAGAAGTGCTCTAAAAATATATTCAAAATCGCAAAATGCCGCTTTGAGTTTTCTTCACAAAATTTATCATCGTTTTGAAAATCGTGTTTCCAAAATATAAGTATAAACAAGTTTTTGATGTTCTGAAAAATTGGAACTAAAGGCAGCATGAAAATGGCAAAGAGAACAAACCTATCTAGAAGGTTTTTCTATCTCCTTTTTCCCCAGTATTTGTGTATTTCAACAAGGTTTTTTTTTTTTTTTTTTTTGAAACAGTATTTCAACAAGGTTTTAGGATAGACTGTTCAATATATCATGAACCATTATTTCATAGTCAAATTGGAGTTTTATATATACACACACAGAACAACACATCGAACATAGTAAAAAATTTCAGATGAGTTGATTCAAGATGACATGTTCCTTAAGCTATATACGAGTAGTATTTCATGTTAAACAGTTTGACTCACAACCAACCATTCAACTTCATTTGGTCCTTTTCAAATTTTCAAGGGTTTCTCTGTTTTCTTGTCTAAACTTGTGTAGAAAGTCCAAGTACCAAATAGCCATATAAACATAGAGAGTAATTTCCCAAAACCATTTCATATTACAGCAGTGATTTACAGTTGATTAATTAATAAATTCTGTCATGAAGTGTTCGTTTTAATGTCCAAGAGAGCTCTTTTCAGCTGGAATCAGCATAGGATTCTGTACTCTCAATCATTATGGAAAAGTTAGCACTGTTCTTGCTGTGTTTCTTGCTCTTATCCTTTTCAGAACCAGCTCTATGTAATAATATTTGCAGGCCTGCATCTTGTGATAAAGATCATGGCCCGTTAATTCGGTTTCCATTCCGGTTAATAGGCCAGCAACGGAGGCGTTGTGGTTATCCTGGCTTCGACCTTTCTTGCAACAACCAGAATCAGACAATTCTTAAGCTTCCAATGTCTGGTGAATTCATAGTTGACTTCGTAGATTACAATCAACAGGTCATTCTTATCAATTATCCTGATCCTTGTATTCCAAAAAGAATTCTGAATTTCAGCCTTTCGGGTTCTCCCTTTGAAGGTAGTTATACAAAGAACTACGGTTTTCTTAACTGCTCATCATCGGACTGGACGGAGTACATATCATATGATCTTGCGCCAGTGCAGTGCTTGAGTGGTGAAAACTTTACTGTCCTGGCCATTTCTTCGTATTCGTCGCCTTTGCAAATTCCACAGTCTTGTCATGTGATTTCTCATGTTTCTATTCCCACACGGCGATTTGTTGCTCAGTCAATGGGATTCAAGAAGGATTTTCAGTTGAATTGGTATGAACCCGAATGCAGATCTTGTGAATCTAATGGGGGGATTTGTTGGCTCAAAGACAGTAAGGTTCTTGAAGTTGGCTGCTCAAGACCTCCGGACCGCGGTACGTTTGATGCTTTCTAACACAGAGTGCCCAAAATTTTCCATGACCTTTTATGTGAATTATGTTGACAGATTATTCAACTCAACACCACCACCTTTTTTTCCTTCATTTCATTTGTTTATATTGCCACACATGTAGTGGAAAAATGACGTCCGAGTCCTACCATCGAGAGTAAGGGAAATTCAATATAAAGTTTGCATTAGTATTCCATTTCCTAGAATCGAATTCCATGCCGCAAGTAGGTTCTGAATTCGGTATAACTCCCCTAAGGGAGGACTGTCGAATTTGATTGAGTAAGCGGGCAGGTCCACAGCTCATTAAAATCTCCTGGTATTAGTCCAAATAAACTTGATCTTTTCACCATTTTGATCGAATCAAGTATTCATCAACAAGCGATTCCTCAGAAGCGTTCTTGTTTGTTTCTGGTTCAAGTTTGACGTTTTGCGAGGGGGAGAGATTTTGCGAGGGATAACAGTCGGCAAATGGGAATACAGATTGCAAAATTTTTAGCAATTAAGCTTGGTAGTTAAACAAACAGTGGTCAAATAATCATATTGTTCTGCTAGACAGCAATCAGCTTTTCGTTAGTCTTAAAAAAGCAGTGTCAATCACTGTCGATCTTGCTGTAATATGCATTAGAGACGATTAGTCTTCTGACCCATGAATTCTGCTGGCAAAAAATGATCATGGTTTTCTTACGTCTGTGCTGGCATATTCAAAGCGGTTCTTTAATTCTTGATAGCATAGTTTTCAAGCCTGATTTTCCTTGTAATTTAAGCCTGATACATAATCTCTTGGCCTGTAGAAATCTTGCAAGGGTGGTTACATAGATGGTCCAAGTACCAATACAACGTTTGAAACACTAGACGGAATAGGATTGGACGACAAGTGCCATTGAAGCTTATCTGAATGTTGCTGCATCATCATGCGAAGACTATGAACAGTGGCTTCAATAAAGTTTGGAATGAGTCAAAAATGGCAAAAATAAAATATGGTTGATTGATGAAAACGTTTGAACTCATACCTAACTAATACGACAGGAAATCCTTCCGAAGAAATGAACTGTTGACTTTAGTTTGGAATGTAATATGTGCATTCAAGGATGATCATTCCTCTTGTTTTATGTCTTTATCAATGGACCAAATGAAATGACAAGAAAATAGAGTTTGAGGCCGCATTCCAATTGTTTGTCGTTGTTTATTTCCTCGACCCTATATTCTTTTTCTGTATCTTTCAAGAATGTTGTTTTATAACTTGGAACTTGAACTTACCGCGTATGGTATATTTTTATTGCAGGTCTTCCTAGAAGTGCAAAATATGGGATCATCATCGGCGTTGGTATACCAGGACTCTTAAGTTTAATTGGGCTTGTCTGTTATACATTTGGCAGGATCAGGACCTTCACTCTCCGAGGTAGGGTAAATAACACAGAGCTCCCTACCATCACAATCTCTCAGCAACCGATGATCAGAGCCAATGGGCTAGACGGGCCAACCATAGATTCTTTTCCTAAGACGGTGCTCGGGGAGAGCCGGAGGCTTCCAAAGCCTGGTGACAATACTTGCCCTATATGCCTATCCGACTTCGAGCCCAAGGAGACATTGAGGTCCATTCCAGCCTGCAATCACTATTTTCATGCAGATTGCATAGATGAATGGCTTAAGCTCAATGGCTCGTGCCCGGTTTGCCGCAATTCACCAGAAAGTTCGGTAGCAACACCTTACTCGTCGATTTCTTCATCTTTTTCATTGTCATCCTCAGAACATGATTAGTCCAGTACTTTTTAGCTTTACACTTGCGTATAAGGAAGGAATTTAGATATGTGTATAGGGAAGATTAGAAACGATTACCTAGTTATTACATTGCCATTTTTGCCATGTTGGAGTGGAGCCTCATACTTGGGGCAAGTCTTTGTGGGTGGGTTAGTTACACTTCGTTCTCTAAGCTTTTCGGTTGGAGGAAGTTTCTGTTTGAACTTTTTGGTAAAAATGCAGGTCTCTATAGGGAAATGTGAAAATTTATTGTTTAAAATTTATTATTTATAAAGAATGTCATATTGGTGTGAGTTTTGATTTCTTGACAAATTTTATAGTGAGAAAAACAGCTCGAGTTCTTTTAAATTTTAAGATTTTCTAACTCTTCTGATAAATATAATTAAAATGAGATAACGCTTTGTTCTTATAAGCATAATTAAAATGAGATAACGCTTTGTTCTTATACTTCGAATCTCATTGTTGCACTAAATTGGTATCATAGAGAAGTAAAGCATGGACAAATGGCTGATGTATATTTGAAGAAATGCACAAGTTTAGTTAGCATGGATTTATAACGGATTTTAAGAACATACTTCTATTATGATTACATATTTACATCCACGATAGTTATCCTCAACAAATATATGTGTTAACAAGATGACAAACAATATGTCTCGAAGCCTAGATGTTCTCAGACATGTAAAGCAACATCTCAACTAGCACAATGACATATGCTTTAACGACTAGCATGACGTTTTTTTCGAGTCACATTACCACCGATGACAATTTATGATGATATATACCTTAAATTGATAACTTACAAAATAATACATTAATATTGACAAATTTTAGAAATTGCGTTTGTTACAAAAAGGATGATAGACAATTCTCAACCTGTTTGAGGGAGCTCTCAACCTATACTAAGACACCGCCTTTTTTGCGATGGAAACTGGTTGTGATATTTGAGAAAGAAAATAAGAATAAAAAGTTTTGTAACCAGAGGATAGCAATGTATTCTTGGTCTACACACGCAAGTGATGGTGATAAGAATGAGATGCCCCATTTACTCTATGAAAATCAAGTATTCAACTATATTTTTCATCTTCAGAGATAAAATGGAGGGAGATAAAATGAAGGATAATAAAAATTTTCTAATACCCATATCCGTGTAATAAACTCCGTAGGACCTAATTTTATAGAGTATGTATGAGTTCCATTACAGAACTTGTGCGTTGATGTGACACTCACCACGTGTTTGTCTCACAGGCACCACATATGCAAACACCATGTGGTTGCACGTCAGCAAGTAGACTCCACAATAGAGCCCGTGTAAGTTCTCTAGAAGAATCTCCCACATGGGTGTTACAAAATTATTGGGAGGGATAAAAATGCAAATGTCAAAATGCCACAACATTTTGGGTTTTATTTTTATTTATTTTTTTTAAAACAAGGAGAGATAGGGAAGAGGTATGTGTGATTTGAATTCAAAACCTCCTATATAAAAGGTGATAAATCTAACTATTGTAACGCTTATTCGAATCATCAAAACTTGTGTTATTTCACATTTGTATATATAAAATGTACAAAATTTGTACATACCCTAAAAGCCATGATTTCAAGAAGGATATAGTTAGTGACATTAGGCTTGTTCTCAAGGACTTATTTTATTGTGAAAACTAATCAATACACACCCCATTGACTCTTGTAATTAGAAAAATATTTATTTTAATTTTTAATTGACATATTATAGATGTTGGGTTATTTTATTTAAAAGAATACGGTCAATGTAACAAGTTACAATTGAGAATGTAATTAATAAGTATTTTTATAATTTGTTTCCAATAACTACTCCCAAGACAAAATATTTATTACAAATGTAACAATTTACATGTAAAAAATCCTTTTTTTTTTCAATACAAAAGTTATCAACAAATTGTATTCATGTCAATCACACAGTCCTATTATTTGTAGATAATGATTCAAGCACTCTTTTATAAAATAGATTAAATTCTTCGTCTTATCTTTAAATTATTTTTCTTTAATCATATAATACATAGAGGTAATATTGTGAATTTACCCCAATTTTGTAAAAGATTGCCTATAAATAATATTTTCCTTCTCTATAATGATTTTTCTAAGGAAAAGATGTTGGTACTGAAACTGTCAATGGTTTCTTATTTTTTTGGGCAATGTATAATATCATTTCGCTAGAAAAACTGTTGTTTATATAAACAATAAATTTTCACAATTCTCTATAATTTCCACTTAGTTTTTACCGCATATCCCAAACAAAAATAAATTTTCATTAAAAAGCTCAAAAAAATAGTTATGAAAAACAAAGAATACATGGAACAACGAATATATGGTATAGTGTCATACCATATGGTGGTAATAGATTGAGACTTGGGTTTGTAGAAATTCTTAGTATGGGTCAATTTCACATTTCGTCCCCAACTTTTACAGTTAATATCCCTTGAGTCTCTAATCTTTCATTAATCAGCACCAGAGGTCTTTTTTGACAATTTCCATCTATTTTCCTTTAACTCCTTGGTCAAATTACCATTATGTTCTTTATCCTTTTAAACTAAAAACAAACATTTTATTTTTATTTTTCTAATGTTATTATTTTTTCCAACATTTTTAAACCTTTTGTTTTTAGCCGAAAAAGATAAGAGAGTTAATAGTAATTCACCAAAAAGCTAACGGAAAAATTGATGGAAATTGTTAAAAATGATCTCTCGTGTTAATTAATGAAAGGTTGGGGATCCAAAAGGTTGAAAAAAAAGATTGAGAACCCAAGTGATACTAACTGAGAAAGTTGGGATGAAATGTAAAATCAACCCTTCTAAGCCTAACTTCTAAAACCCCGCGGGCAAACCCCTTTTTCTCTTCTGCCTTCCCGGCTTCCGGCTTCCGGCTTCATCATCATAATACATATGCAGATGTTTCAGTGAAAGTTTCGTGTGAAATAATGGCTTATAGACGTAGCATAACAGCTCGAGCAAACCTTCTGTATCAGCAAAGATTCAAACCCTCATTCTCATACATACACCGTCATGAGAATGATCGTAAGAATCACAATAATAATCCCACTTCCGAAAGCCCAAAAATCCCAAATTATTTCCTGCAAGGGATTTCGGGGGCCCGAAATTATAATTTCAGCGGGATTAGTGGCTCGAAAAGCTTGTTTCAGGACCAAAGATTTGGCATTCCGGTGAGTTTTGGGCATGTTTCTGCCAGATATATGTCGGAGGCAGCGAATGTTGGTGAAGGGGCGGCGGAAAGGATTGAGATCATTAATGATGTGGTGGAAATGTTGGCAGATAAGACAGCGGAGGTTGGGCCTGTGGTGAATGAGGTGGCCATTGCGGCGGCTGACTCGTTTTTCCCAGTGGGGGCACTACAGTACTTGATTGATTATGTTCACAGCGTTACAGTATTTAATTGGTGAGGTGTATACCGTCATTTGGACATGAAGATTTTGCATTTTTCTTTGAAATTTTTGTTTCATTACAATTCAAGATATTGCTTATCGGAAAACCTAATGGCTTTAATATATATTATTACTCTTTGATGAGTGTCTGTGTAGAAATTAATGGTTGAAAACTTGAAGGGTTATGTGTTTTGCTCTTAAATTAGCTAGGATCAGTCAACATAGTAATGCTTGAAAAAATTATACAGACTCACGCATGCATTAGAATTTCAATGTAAAGTTGGATACTTTAGTTTTATGATTCCAAATTGTATCTTTAACTAATGAAAAGAAAATTATTTTTAAGCATGTTTGGATAACTCACTTTTAGGTGAACTTATGATGGATCGTGGAAGTAAATTTTAACAAGTAACTTGCTTATTTCTGACTTGATAATTAAGAGCTTGTTTGATGCTCCTTTTTTTTCTCTTTTCTTTACCAATTTATAATTTTACCTACTACTGATTTGACATTTGATTTGAATACTATTTAATTACGACCACATATTTTACACCTTTTTACATTCCCAGTATACATTCTCCCTCTCTCCTCATTAGAAATTCTCCCAAATTTGCCAAAAAAAAAAAAAAGGAGCAGCAAACAAGCACTAAGAAAGCTTATTTATCTTGTAACTTTTTAAGTAAACTTACTCGAAAGTAAGATCTTTAAGGTTATCCAGACATGCTTGTAAATTTATGAAGATGTGAAAGCTCAGGCTCTTCAAAACCTGCATCAAAATCTAGATTGAGTTTGCAGTGCATTGATGAAATGTTTAATAGAAAGCTGGAGTCATGATTTTTTTATGGAACTTGATTTTGTTTAGGGGGCATCAATAATTGCCGCAACCCTTGTCATCCGTTGGTTAACAGTTCCCCTTATGATAAATCAACTGAAAGCAACTTCAAAATTCGCAGTAAGTTTCTGCATATGCTTTTTGGCAGCTTAAATTTTGCTCTCTTATTTATTCTTTAGCTATCAAAGTCATCCTAGGTCCTCATGTTGGTGGCTCATGCAAACCTTTGTTTCTTTAACATATTAGAGTGCATTATTTTCCATATTTTGTTGTGATAATTGGACCCCCTACTTCTAGTTGTTAAAAGCCAAAATTTGATATCAAGATTTTTTGAGAACTTAGTAACATTTTGGTATTAACATTTTCAGATACTATCAGAAAATATTGAATGAGATGTGCATAAGACCCTGTGGCATTTTGGGCTAGAACCTTGCAAAAGCTGTTAGTGGCGTTTCTCTTACTGTTTACATGATAATATCTGCCTTTCTATTCTAAATAGATAAAAATAACGGGTGACATCATGTTGTTCTCTGCTTGATATTTTTAAAATCAACCAAGTGCTTGCACCAAGAAATGGCATTTGGCATCTCTTACCTGTGAACTAATGTTAATATCACAGAGCAGAGTGATAACCTCAGATATTTGGTAGAGAGTTCAAATTTTCTGGTAAAGTAACTCTTTATAACATTGATCACTGATTTACCAAGCTTTTGTGAGAGAACTCTGTTACCGAGCCAGTTTGCAATCTTATGATATTATTTATTCTAAAATTATCGGTTCAATTATCATTTTGTTTGTTCTGTACAATAACAGATATTTAGAAAGTTAGTTAAATTTCTTTGGTTTTTTGTATTTCACTTTCATACCATTTTGCCTTTTGTTTTGACATAATGAGAACACAATAGTTGCACACCTTTTTGCTTCATCTTGCTTATTATTCAGACATATTTAGCACATTTCTAGTGACTTGCATTTCTTATGCAGCTTCTAAGACCCCAGTTGGAGGAGACCAAGGAAGATATGCAGAATAGGGTACTGACATCAGACTATAATTCGATAAATCATAATTTCTTTTGTTCTCAAACTGTCTATAATATTAATATGTCATACTTTTTTATATTATTGCAGGGCATGAGCCCCGCCACTGTTGCTGAAGGCCAGGCGCAGATGCAGGCACTATTCAAGGAGTATGCAACTTTCCCTTGTCACAAATTGAGGGATATGATAAATAACTACTTTTGTTTCTCTTTGGATCAAGCTTTAAAAATGTTCTACTGTCAATAGATAACCCATTTCACATGTTTCAAATTTTAGCTAAGTGTATTAATGAATGCTACTTTCTATGGCTGAAGTTATCAGATTTTATGTGTTTTCATAACCATCATTAGTGTTTTCTTAAAATTATAAAATATGCAAGAAGAACATTTTATCATAGAATGATGGAAAGATGGTGTTACGGTAAGATTATGTGACCTAACAATTTAATGACTTTATTTGCATTGATCTGTTTTCTAGAAGGCTGAGTTTCAAGTGATGCCTAATAATGTTGAATATTGGCCAATTTATTCTGGCCTAGAAAGATTTAGCCCTGTTAACCTTTGCATTAATTTAATTTGTCAGAATGCAACCATAAACCAATGTGAAATGAAAAAAGCTATTTGTGAAAAGATTTGGTTACTTGGTTCACATTAATGTACCGTAATGATCTCAAAGTAGAGAGTGTAAGACAAGCTTCATAGTTTTTTTCCCTTTTTTTTTTTGGGGGGGGGGTGTGGGGTTTAGAAACTGTATAAGAGCTCTTCTAATGTAAGCTCTTATTTTCTTTTAGGAACTTACTAGAAGCTTATAATTTTGACCAAGCTGAGCGAGAAACAAAGGAAAAATTATTATTGTGCTTCTGTTTCAAAAATCAGTCTGCTAATTTTTCCTGTAGTGAATTGGAAAGTGATCATTGATTTTATTTTTGCACTTCTTCCTACTATATGCCAATTCCATGGCTGTAATTGAACGGAGTCATTGCTAGCAGTCATTATTGCATTGGCTGCTGTTAAGCCAGGGAATTGATAGTGAGCTTGATTACAGGACTGCATGAATTTTTATTGCTTTGAACTGGTTTTCTTATTTTTATTCTTTTATTTTTTTTTTATTTTTGGGCTGTTTTTACATTTTGTGGCGTTATAAAAATTTCCTGCAATCTACTATTTTAACTGCGAGCAGGTTGTGCTTGCAAGGAATATCTCTGAAGGATTCTATACGTATTTAATCGGACTCCCAGATGTTTACCTGGGGTGTATGATTTTGATTTTTTAATAGTTGTTTACATGAGAATGCGTGGGTGGAATGGACAAGCTATGAACCAACATGCAAAATTATATTGATGGATAAATGCATGGTTTGACATGAGTTTGATTGAGAAATGATTTTGAGAAAGTCAAAACCATACAGGTTTAAAGAAGGTTGGAATTTTTCCCTGTGTGCCTCTCTCTATCTCTCTCTCTCTCTATCTCTCTCTCTCTCTATCTGTCTCTGTGTGTGTGTGTGCGTGTGTGTGTGTGAGAGAGAGAGAGAGAGTTTTTAGGTATATCTCATTGTAAATATATAGGAAAATCCCACTTCTACACATATTGTGGACATAATGGTTCACACAATCCTCCACCATTAGATTGTGATTTGTTTTTCAAAGTGATGTGATGTGTGAAAAAAGGGTGCTGCCGAGTGTGATTGCGTAAGAAATTTGTGTATGTGTAGCATAATTCAAATATGTTATCTTGTTCTGAAAAAAGGTTACGTATTTGAGATTCAAGAAGCCTGAGTATGGTTAATTCCAAGATTAGGAGTGGAAGTTAAAGTCAAATTCATGTCTGATGGAGTGTGTCTATACTTCTTTGGGGGACACAAATACTCAACAATTTAAAACTCAGTGGGAATGGCTAAATGAAAATTTACTATGATAACAAGTTGGCCATTGTTATAGCTCAAATTGCTTCTAACATGATGCAGTGGAAGTGTACAATGGATCATCATTTCACTGAAGGAAATCTGCTAAGATAATTAGATCACTGAGCACACATCAACATAAGTCAATCCGACAGATTCACTTTAGTGACTTTTTACTTGCTCATTTGAAGCCATTACAAGGAAGCTGAGGCTTGGGAAAGACGAAAATGTAGTCCCTATCTTTGTGGGGAATCATAAAGAATCTGCCCATGCGTAGTCGCTGATTATATCTGAGTATGTTCAAAATTATTGAGTTTATAATTGTTACTGCAGCAGGATAGTTGAGCAATCTCTTCTCGTAATCATTATTTACTAGGCTATCATAAAATTTTCCTTTTTCCCCCCTGCCTGTCTGCAAAATCCACATATATTAGTTGTAGGCAACTAAATGAATAACAAGAGAACACTTTATGAGCTTAGGTTACAATATGAATAGGATATGGCTGTTTGAGTTGATATAATAATTTGAGTCAAAGCAAAGTTGGCTCAAGTACTAGCATTGCATTACAAAGATTCCTGTTCCTTCCACCACAAAGGAAAGCAAAGGAAAAAGAAGTGAAAATTGATCTTAATAATGGCGTAGTTGTTTGTTATATTTATTCACATCTGGGGAGTCTGGTTTCAAAATTCACGGTACTCCATTTTATTTTATGTCATCTTGGAAAAATATTTTGAGCTCAGCCTTATTGGTGTTGCAGATACGGTGTTACGCCATTTACCCCGATGAAGGGACTTTTGATTCAAGGTCCTGTCTTAGTCAGTTTTTTTTTCTGGCGGTGAGAATATATTCCTCTCCACTTTGTATCTAACAGCACGCTTTCCCTTTATTCTTCTGGTAAACATTTTATTTTCGTCTGATCATTCTGATGCAGATTTCAAACATGGTGGAAAAGGTTCCATCTTTTAAACACGGTGGAGCATTTTGGTTTACTGATTTGACAACTCCAGATAGCATGTACATTTTTCCAGTTTTAACGGCATTGACTTTTTGGATCACAGTGGAGGTTATCGTTTTTGTTTACCTATATCTATCTACCTTTAACACAATAATATACATCATCTTTAGTTTCTTTTTGCCTGTGAATTTATAGATATGTAACATGTATTGACTTTGAGATGTTCCTTATTGCCTTGTTGATTCTTGAGGGGCAGAAGCACCAGATTAGTTCTATTTGCTGCATGAGTGACGCAAAAGAATATTTTTGTCCTGTTTGCCAATTGCAGCCGTCAATGCAAGTGAAAGCTATGCCTCTAGTTCAATTACATAACCATGCTTTGAATTTTCTAAGATATAACATCCATTAATGAATGATACTACTAAATTATTGTCTCACCAGGTTCTTTTCCTACACGCTATAATTTGTAATTGACACCCCACTCTAGGAGGAGCTTCTGCTTTTCATGGGTTATATTACAAAAAGAGGTTTTTTAAGATCATATGCATATGGATACTTTTGATAAAAAGCAAAATTCAGCAATCAGCTTTCAATTTTCAACATATTACTTCTGTGTGTTGACTGACTGTGATCAGAATCCTTTTGTGCAGTGGATGTCTTCTACCATCGTTCTCCTTTGTGGCATTTGGTCTTTTACCAAGTGAAGCTTCATTTCGTTTTTTCTCTTTTCCAGTGTAACGCACAGGAAGGTATGGAGGGAAATCCATCTGCTGGTACCATCAAGAATGTTTCAAGGGGCTTTGCTGCCCTGTCAATACCTTTTACCATGGGCTTTCCCAAAATATGTGTTTCAGCTTCAAGTTATGCAGAATTTTGCATTATTATACAGCTTGCATGTTCACGTGGAAGGTTAAGAAGATAGCCAACTACTTAATACAAATCATTAAGTTGCTAAAAGAGTCAGGGGTGGGAGTGGGTATGAGTGACTGGACAATGGGAAAAAATGCCTGGACAGTAAGCTGACGTCGGGTTTTGATAAAACCATGTAAAGATGGGTGTTAAATAGCCACCATCATGTAGAAATAGAGGGATAACTTTGCTGCTTCTGGGAAACACTGGAGGTTATTATGGAGAAATGCTTCTGATCATACATCCTGCCTTGCATGTGAAATTCATGAAAATGTCGCCTTCATTTTAAGACTACTAACATCATGCGTGCACCTGTCTACAGGCTGTTTTCTGTTATTGGATTACCTCCAACTTGTTCTCCCTGGTGTATGGACTTGGTGAGTCTTCCCAGTTCATTTTCCAACAAAATTGTGTAGCATTTGGTCTCAACTTCACTGATTGATTATTCACTTTTCTAATGTTTCTAATTTCTCCTTCCTTCTGCGGTAATAAGAAAGCATGCGGTAAAGAATTCCTTGGGCATTCCTATAGTACTGGTTCAACCATCATCTACAAATAAAAAACCAGCTGTCATTCTTTGAATCGCTCAAGAAATACACGGCTACACAACAGCAGCTGTCATCATCGCCTGCTGAAACGTCAAAACCCATAAATCAAAGATTGCCATCTCCATCAGTTCTTAATCAGAGGCTTAGAAGTTTGGAGAAAGAAGTCAAAGGCATGAAGAAGGGAAAGAAAAGGTTACCTATCCGAAGGTTTTCTGAAGTATGCCAAAGAGCATTTTTGGCCGTTTAAGTTGCTTTTGTTGAAAGGACGTCTCTACTCTCTACATTCAGAGAAAGCAACTTACAAGTTACTTTTAGGCGCACAACCACACGTGATCATTCGGCTTGCTTTGACCCCCATAGAAATAACTCAGAGTTCATATTTCTCAAATATATTGACATAGTAGTTTTGCAGGCATGTTCTCATGTGAGACGGTGAGTGCTATAAAATTTTTGCATGATTTTCTCATATTGACACATACATGATAATTTCTTGTATGTCATCATGAATGCCACAAAATTTTCACACGTATGTGCGCTCACCTTGAGCTCAAGAAAATTTTTGCATATTGACATACGTGATTATTTCATGTTTTAGGATACTCGTACTCTGGAATATACTATTTGCTAAGTCTAATTAATTTATTTTCGAGAACCCTGTGTGCAATTGACTACTTAATGATTAATTTGAAAAATAATATATATATGGAGCTTGGTAAAGCCAAAACATTTGAGATGTTTTGTGGGAGAGATCCTTCATAAATGAAAGTAATTTTTTTGGTTATCTCTTGCGGGGATGGTGATCAATCATTTGCCATGGTATATTTTCTTGTATAAAATTTGTTTTTAGTTCTAGATTGCGTTGCAATTTATTTAGTAAACCTTATTTAGAATTTACTTTAATATGATTGAAGAAGAATATATTCATTTGTATATATAAAAAAGAAGAATTTAAAGTCATTTTCTGTATTTCTCAAAGTCAAAACTTAAACTTGTGTATAATTCAAAAAAAAAAACTTAAACTTGTGTACGCTTTACATTACATCACATAAATTAAATGACAAACAACAAAGGTTGGGAAAAGTTTGGCCAGTCTGGTGTTTTGATTCTTATTATTTGGGGAAATTATAATAGGAAGATAGGTAGAATGTATAGTGGAAATGTAAAAATAATTGAAATATGTGGTTATAATTGAGTAGTTATGAAATTAAAAGTCAAATCAATGGTAGGTAAAATTATAATTTGAGAGAATAATGGAAATAATGAGAATCAAATTTCTCTAATTTTGATTGATTATGGTTTCGGCATTTAATTTGGATCAGACTGTCTCTCATTAAGCAATTGATTAATGGCTTGATATTTAAAGAAAATTACATCTAAATAATAAAAAAATAAATAATAGAAATATAATAATTTCAAATGTGTATCTTGAGAAAAAAATATAATGTGTCGTTATTTTTCTATGACATAAATGAATATTTTTATTTCTTTTTTAAAATTATTAGTTTGTTATTAAAAAATTCAAGGTAACCCTAAAAGATACTGACGTGATATTTTTTATTTTATTTTTTTTGAAGGGATACTGATGTGATGTTAGTTGTATATAAATGAATGTAATTCTAGAAAACCTACGCATTCGTTGAAATTTTGACTTTTTCCCAACAGACAACTAATTCCGATTTTTATTAGAGAAGGTTCTTCTCAACGTCTGTAAAATTCTAACAATATTTGAACTTGACATGATTACAGACTTCTTTTTGATTTTTATGAAGTGTTAAGAAGCAAATTAAATGATAAAACGTACAATCATTTTATGAAGAGAAGGTAACTATTAATCAATAAAAGTACATGAAATTGAGGCTGCATATATATTTTTTATTTCACGTGGTCTGTTGTGATTTAATATGGCAAGAAATAAAGTATAGAATCAATTACAATGCAAATCGACCAAGCAAGGTTAAATCACAACGATGGGTATTAAAGTTTTCTGCTCGTTAGTCATCTGAGCAAGAAAAGAACTAGCCTTTATTGGAAAATTAAGAGTCATAAGATAAAGAATCATCCACCTAGGCATTGGATAACAATATGTCTAAAGAGAGGAAGAAAACATAATTCTCAATTTATCAAATAAAAAGGAGCAAAGGGTCGTTAGGTCTTACTTATTCGAGTAACACAAAAATTACTCTAAGAATAAGTATATCATAATTGGTCTGTTATTGTTTCCGGTGATACCTTTAGGGCTACACATTTGGCACTTAACAATTATATACATTGACTTTCGCCTATGGATTTAATTTCGACCCGACTTTATCATAATTGTCCCGAGTTTATTAGGTGGCATGTAGCAAATAGCTTACACAGTCCATACCTCGAGTGGTAGCATTCAGGTGATCTTCACTTAAAAATGATATAGCACCACATGTGTCATACACTATAGTACCATATGACACATGTGGCATGCATGTGGAGTGTCTACATGTATGCCACATATGCAATATGTCCAGATGCATGTCATATGTATAATATAGTACTATAATGTATAGCACATTTAGTGCTAAAAGGGACTCATCTTCACCCGAGGATTGTAGTCCACATAAAAACCCTAGACTAGAAATGGAATCTAGAAATTGAGAATTATTCAATTGTAATTGGAAAGTTAAAATATTCAATTCCAAATCTGACTTCCACATTTATGTAGTACTCAATTCCAAACCTGACTTCCACATTTATGAAGTTACCAATTCTACCCCTTTCGACGTGTGTAGGGCCCCAGCTCATACTTCATCCATTCTGTCCACACACGTAAACAGTATAATACTCCCAAATTGCACCAGACGTCACCAAACTTTTATGTACGAATTTTTTCAGTCACTAAATTGTAATTTGTCCCAAGACGGAATTTTTCTTGTAATTTTTGTTCTAATATCACAGTCTTCTTAGTTGTCAATATTTAATATAACAATCAGCTCATGCATCCAACTCAAAACACATAGTAATGGAGAATATGACAATTTTTAACTCTTGAAAGATAAACAAACTGACAAAAGTGCGTCATAATTTTATTTTATTTTTTTATGTAAGTTACATACGTTTAATCAATTTTATATTTAGTCGAGCATGTGATTGAATGCTTTTCCTCCATTTGTCTCAATATTGCTTAAACTACCAAAAAGGATATCTCTTAACATTAACTTATAGTGGTGCTACCTATCCCTATTAATAACTTTATTATGGCTATTTCCATATTCCTCTCATGGAAATAAATGTATAGATTAGCCAAACGAAACTCGTCCCCACCAAATCTTAAAATTCTAAAAAATGTTCCATCTATCCACCATATAGTGGTCTCATAAGATATGTAAATAGAAAACCGGCAATAATTCTAAGCGCCTTAAATTGATTATTCGCCAATAAACACAAAAATATAGATTCAAATCGATCATAAAGAATATTTTATCTACAACATGTGCCAAAAAATATATAAAAATAGTTTTCATTTGCATATTAAAATTATCTCATTTTCATTCTATATACTAATTTAAAAATAAAGTTGAAGTTTGATGACTAAAATGGAGTAAAATCCGAAGTTGGATTACGCCGATTGAAATTCCTTCGTGTACCGTGTCCGTGCGTGCTATTTCTCTTCAAGTCAAATAGTGCCTGCGTTTGCAAAGTTCTCTCTCTGAGTTTATATTAGACTTCGGCCAATTCATCTACTCCGTACTGTTCTTACAACAAATCTCCTTCCATACTTGAAAGCTTTGTGAAGTAGGATATAAGGATCGGAAATGGTGGGGAAGAGTTTTATAGTCGAAGCGGAGCCGGGCAAGGAAGCTTGCGATGGAAGGCCGTCGATGGGACCAGTTTACCGGAGTGTTTTTGCTAAGGATGGATTTCCTGAGCCGATTCCAGGACTGGAGAGCTGCTGGGATATTTTCCGGTGAGTTTTCTTTGGCATGTATTTTGGAATGATGAATTGCAGATTATTTGTACAGTTTCGTTTATGAGTTCATTTTATTGTTTTATGCATTACGAAATCGAGGTTTGTTTGCGGAGAAGTACTTGATGTGTTTTTGTATGTGTTGAATCTATAACCTTTTTTTTCTTTCTTTTTCTTTTTGATTGTTGACTCTTTCTGCACTTTCGACTTTTGTAAAAAGTCGGGACTTGATTTGTGACATATAGAATTTTGCAAAGGCTTGGCAAAAGTATCAAGTTACTAGTGGGTTTGGCTGCCAGTGGTTAACTTGTTTTCACCCTTGCATTGGTCAGAACTGAAGTTTCCGCAACAGAGACGAAAGAAATTGTTGTTCTAGATTGATGAGTTCGATGGATATCGAAGTTTTAGCATTAAAGAAACAATCTTGAATACACGAATAGTTATATACCACACTTTTGATGAATTTGAAGCATATGTTAATTGTTTTGTAGAAACTAACGAAATTGTTGTTTAGAATGTTGAATTTTTCACAGGTTTTTAACATGAATCAAGTATTTTGACTGCACCAACGTGGTTATAATCAAGTGGGATAGCCTGAGGGATTACCTTTATCTGAATCATTAAATAATATCCATAACAAGATACTGATTATGACTCAAAAATGTCGCTGCTTGGGTATGCATGTATAACATTGGTAACTGCTATTTTAACTCTGATGGAATTGTTAATACTTCAATGGAGGAAACAAAATCAAATATATTTTGTCATGTTTGATATTTCTTTATATTTTTACTCAACACCTTTTCTGCTGAAATAACAGAATCTGTTTAAAATTAAACTGGTGCAAGTTCTCCACGAACATAATCCCAGAGCTTGATTTGAGAGCAATCATGAGATAAATTCAATGCGTATGTTTCAAAGAACTTGGCTAACTGCCTTGGCACTCTGCTGCTTTACCATCTTTCATGTAATTATTTCGTCATTTGCAGCCCCCTCTAAGTTTATGTTGCCTCAAAATTAGAATTTACGATGATACTTTAGCTCTCGATAGTTTAAATTGAATTCAACTAGGATAAATACTTATCAGCTATTTAGATCATTTCACCTGCCATACTTTCTTGCTTTCCACTGCTTGATCTACCAAGGTAAAACATTGGGGTGCCTGTATTTCTCCGATTATTGCTAAACTAATGTGATATATATATATTTAAATATTGGTTCAGCTGAACTTTTTGCTGGCTCAGTTTGTCTGTAGAGAAATATCCAAATAACAAAATGCTTGGTCGTCGAGAGATCATCGATGGAAAGGTGGGTTGGATGACAGAACCAATTTATGCATGCATGTTTGAACTCTTGACTTCCTTCACATCTTCTTTTCCCTTTCAACTTGATGTCGATTGGTGAAAAAAAGATTTGTGTATCCTCTGCCCAACATTTTGGGAATAAGACTTAGTATATAGTTTGTTGTTATTTTTGAGTCATATATAATTTTTGGAACTGTTGCTTTTGTTACAGCCTGGTAAATATATATGGATGACTTACAAAGAAGTATATGACTTAGTGATCAAACTTGGGAACTCCATCCGCTCATGCGGCATCGAGGAAGTAAGTCATGATCTAGTGTCACGAAACATTTTTCAATAGCTGCTTTGCAATCTGAATTTTTGTGTGTTATTAGAAATGAAATTCTATTAACTGGAAGACTATATCATTATTCAAATTAGATTTCCTCTCAAATCAAGAAGAGTTCTTTCCGGGTGAGAAATAGTGAAAGCAGAATATGGTTATCCTTTAGATGCAGAGGCTCATAATAATGCCAAGAACTGTCTTGTCCCATTACCCAATAAGACATTGCTTTTTGCATCAGAAATTCCAAATTAGGTTTCCGGACAAAACTACTAATGCTTTCCACATTATATCAGCTTTCTTTCCCAGAGCGAAACCCATTGAATTTTCAAGAAATAAAGCTAAGTCTTCTTTTCTAAATATAACCTCTATGTTCCTAGTAGCGTCACAATGTATAAACAGATTATTAATACATTTTGATCCATTCTGCACATTAAGCACCATGGAGATGTCAAAAAAGACTTGGATGCTTTTTCTGAACTAAATCACACATGTTAATCTTTTTCTTCTAAGTTCTTCCAGTTCTAATGTCATTTTATGCCTTGTCATTCTGCCTTCCCTATTATCAAGCTACTTTCCTGGTTTCAAACTAAAAGAGGATGCATGGTCTCCCTAAACAGTCTTCCCATTCCAAGTTCTTTTGAAGTACCTGACTACCTATTATTAAAATAGTATTTCAATTTTACATAATGGAAAACAGGCGAATCTGGTTTCGATTTCCTACTTTTGACATTATCTTTTGGTTCTTTACTTTACAAACATAACTCCTAACTTTGCTTATTGATCCTCAAGATGAGACTTTATTTGGAAATTGATTGGTAGCTTCCATAGTTGTTACATTGTATTCTCAATTCCCCTTTTGTTGATGCTTTATGTTGATTTTGACTTCTGCGACATATGATTCATCATTGTTGGTTAGGCACAATTTCCTGTTTACTATTTGAAATGCAAAAGCTTATATCTCACTTTCGGTTTCAACTGCTGATAATTTTAGGCAGGCCGCTGTGGTATTTATGGCGCTAATTGCCCAGAGTGGATTATGAGTATGGAGGTACTTCTTTTTTACAATTTCCATTCTTCCCCTTTCTTTGAATGTGTAGGCATGCATTCCAGCACACACACACACACACACACTATGTATCCTTTTTGAATATTGTTGTGGGAAAGAATACATTTTATAATCCATGATCCGAGGATTAATCCTTAAGGTCCATGCTATTTTATTGTCTAGATTAAATAAACTGTTACCACATTTATTATAACCAAATCTACAGTGTCTTCTTATAGTTTTCAGCTCTTCTCTTTAGCTCTTCATGCCTTGTGTTTAATTTTGACACGTTGATCACTTCATTTACTTGTAAACCTCAACTATACTATGGAAAGTTCACAGAAATGCAAAAGATATATTCTTTCTTCTGCCCCTGAATTTCAACTATGGCTACTTAGCCACTTACAGAAATGAGCAAGTTTATCACTCCAAATGGCAGCTAGTTGAGGAGGTTCTTGAAATAGCTACTCAGGTCATTGTATCTTGTCAATTCCTGTTCTTCACCGATCATAAATTCGGGGCTAATTGTTGATTGAGTCCAAATAAGCTTTTAAGAGCATTTTGTTCTTTTGTATGTACTTGCATTTTCCGCTGGTTATAGTTTTCTTTATTTATTTTTTGTGAGGCTCACATGTCTTCTTTGAATTTTGAATCCCCATACTTGTTACCTCTTCTTGTTTCTCTTTCTGTTTCCTTCTGTGGATTGTGAGTTCTTAACTTCTGCACGGCACATTTTCTGTGGAATTTGCAGCATCTTTTTCTAACGCCAACAAATTAATGCAGGCATGTAATGCTCATGGACTTTATTGCGTTCCCTTATACGACACCTTGGGTATGGATCATCCTCTTTGTTGCACGCATTTGCATAGTTATACACTCAGGATCCGTTGATCTGTGTAACTGCCATATTGCTAGTCTAATAGGTTTTAGTTTTTACTGGGTTGCATTTGTTATTCTATCACCGAAGACGATGGACACTACAAATTTTAATTGGTTCAGAATTTTAGACTTATTAATATGTAAAAACACCTTCAATGTCCATATAGTATACCCGATGAGATTAAATTGTTTCTTTTATATGTTTTAGGGGCTGGTGCAGTTGAATTCATTATTTGCCATGCGGAGGTTACTCTTGCTTTTGTAGAAGAGAAGAAGATTCCTGAGGTACAAGTGCTGGGTGTTAGAAATTTGATTGCGCAACAAGCTTTTTTGTTTTAGAATTCTATTAAGGCTTTCATTTTTCTCTTAACTATGCCCGTGTAGTTTTTACTTTTATCTATTTCTAGTGATAGCTACGTGAACTATTTTCTAGCATTTATGGCTGCAACGGTGTGAAATTTTTGTGTGTGTGTGTTTTTTTTAAAAACAATTTTTTAGGTGTTAACTCATTACCCAATGTTTGGAATTGCTCACATTTTGCTAATGTACAAACTTACTCTTTGACAGCTGTTCAAAACTTTCCCTGGTGCGACAAAATACTTAAGAAGTAAGTCATTAGTGATGCTAAATTCCTATTTTATTATTTTTGTGGATTTATTTGAAAAAGGAGATAATATAATCATATACTTTATTTATTTATACATTTTTCTGTTGCAGCTATTGTGAGCTTTGGGAAAGTTACTGCTCAACAGAGGGAAGAAGCAGGAAAATTTGGAGTGACCATATATTCTTGGGATGAATTTTTGTTATTGGTAAACCTTTTCAGTGTTTTGTTTCTTTTTTCCTTGCCTTGCTCGTTGCTAGCGGCAAAAATACATATCTAACAAACATATAGCTATCTTTTTGAAGTGAAGGTAACTATCCGGTCCCATTGCCTCTTTTTATTGCTTAGCAATTAGGGTCCATAAGCCTTAAGGCATTTTGGCCTAATTCATTTTAATCTATAAGCATCATGGAAACATTGGCGCCTAAGTTGTCAGAATGGTAGTTTTCTGAAATCTGCAAGGACAGAGATGGGTTAACTAGTTAGTCTAGGATAATAGAACTAGGATAAGAACTAAGATGATTGTACCACTTGCAAGGAAATACAGAAAAATTGTAGATTGATACTTGTCTTCAAGGTGTCAAATGGGTTGGAGAGAAGACAAAATAGCTGGAGGGAAGGAACAGAACCATAGTATTTTGGCAATGAGAAGGATGGAAATGGGTCAGGAATTGTCACTGAACGAGTTTATAAAAATAGGCACTCACCTTATCATTTAACAAATGTGCAGAAGTTTATTGGCCTCTTTTTTATTTTACATGCCACACAAATGTATCTATCCATTTAACTTTTTCTTGTGTCTGGCACTAGAGGTCGCTTGAGCTGTTATGGGTTCTCTCTAGAGTTATTTGCCATCTCTGTTTACTTTGATAGGTACCATACATGCATGCCATATTGAACCTTGTTTATGCATTGGAAAAATGTCAATAATGCATCAAGAAAACCTCATTGTTTAACTATTAAACAATCAAAAATTTATAATTAGCTTATTGTATTCTTGTCCTCTTTTTATTTATTGCTGTTGCTCATTGGAAGCTGCAACTGTATCTGAAATACGTACCAAAGATCTTTCTTACCATTGAGTACTTAGATTGTGGACATCAAGTTATTTTCTTCGGGATCCATGTCAAAGTTCCCATTCTTGTAGTCTCATGTGAAGAAGCCATTGGAAATTTTGATTATTGGTTGAAGTCTAGTTCGGTGTCCTACTTCGAGCATCAAGATTTGTTTCTTGCTAAATGCTTAAAGTATTTATTTCATTTTCCTTAGAATATTATTAATGCGTTTATCTATGACATGGAGTACAATTTTCTTCTAAAAATCAACACTGATAAATTTAAGCCCTGATACAAAGCAGTGTACAGGGCACAGAACAAAAATCTTATTTAGGTCTGATTTGTGCAGGTCCCTGAGGAAACAAGGTCACCAAAGAAGGATTTAAAGTTTCGACCATGGGTGTTATTTGCCAATCCTAATTTGTAGTCCATAAACTAGTTTATATTTGGGGAAAAAACACCATTTCTAATGCTTGCCACAAGTTGTTAAGGCTGTTTTCTTCTGTTTCAGCAATAGCTGTTAAGGCAAGCTACATCATTTGTGACAGTTGATAGTGTTAATTAGATCTTGAGGTTTTGGAGGAAATAGCTAACTTGAACCACTGTCTTTCTACTCCATTCGCTTTTAAAATTCAGTTCTTTGGGGAGGTTGTAGCCAAAGCATGTGTCAGAAGGGACTATGAGGCCACATAACGTTGTGCGAGTTGATCATTTCTTTGTCTGCATGTGGGAGCTTGGGGAAGTGGGAACAATGAAAGCCTATTATATTCTGAGTATATGCTGCCATGTCATGACTCTTGGGTTTATTTCATGAGTTAAGCACAATGAGTAGACAGCCAGACACAACCTTTCTGCTCTTATCAACTCTTATAATAAAGAGACATCTCATCTGAATGTATGTTAGATCATGAACATCTGTTGTGCATATGTTGTTGGCGGATGTTTATTTTATGACAGAATCTAATTCTGGTTGAATATTCGTCTTGAATATTCTGATTGTTATTTGTTGGTAGTTAATTTGTGATGCTTACCTGTTTAGAATCCTGTTCTGGTTGAATCTCCTTGTGTTCTAATTCATTTATGTTACTTACCTGTTGCAGCATCAAATTATGTTACCTCTGTTATTATGCAGGGAGAAAATAAACAGTTCGATCTACCAGTAAAAAAGAAAAGTGACATTTGTACAATTATGTATACTAGTGGAACCACTGGAGATCCTAAGGGTGTCATGATTTCAAATAATAGCATTGTCACACTAATTGCCGGAGTAAAGCGACTGCTTGGGAGTGTGAAAGAATCGGTATTAACATGTTTACGTTCTGCCAATTGGCTTGGATTAGTATTAACATGTTTACTTTCTGCCAGTTGCTTCGATTAAGTTATTAGAATAATCTTCTAAATATTTCTTCTAATTTTGATAGAAAACTTTTAAGCTGCAATTATTTGATATTTTGATTATTTCAGATGATTTGAGTACCAAGTTTTAGCTAACATTTCTTTTTTTGTTTTTAATCTTTCAGTTGACTGTCAACGATGTTTATCTATCATATCTTCCATTGGCGCATATCTTTGATCGGGTGATCGAGGAGTGCTTTATCAATCATGGGGCCTCAATTGGATTTTGGCGTGGGGTAAGTCTTATATTAATTTTTTAAAGCAAATGAGAGTTTATGTAATATTTCTTTCATTGAACCTATCTGTAGGATGTTAAGTTATTGGTTGAAGACATTGGAGAGTTGAAACCTACTATTTTTTGTGCCGTCCCTCGGGTACTAGATAGAATTTATTCAGGTTTGTTTTCCTCATCCAGTTTTGTGACGGTTTTAATAATGAGTATTTCTTTTACGTGTTGGTATGTAGCTTGAGAAGTTGAGGGGTACTTGAGTGTCTTACTAGATGATTTTAGTGGTGTTAGACAATAATATTTCCTTGCTGATTGTTTTAGGTGTACATGACTTTATATGATGACTAATCAAGTTTTGTACCAATATTAGTTTTAACTTTCTTTTGTCTTTTCCTTTTCCTTATTCTTTCTTTCTTTTTCCTCTTCCGTTTTTTTTTTTTTTAAATTTAATATTCACTTTACAAGGTCCACTTGTGCTCCGTCCTGTAAATAATGTGCTTCTTGCCATCAATTTACTTGTCAGGTTTTAGTAATTAACTTAATAAATATTACAGTATATCATCTTCAATTATGAATCGAAAATTTATGTACTGCCGGAGAGATGAGGCTTGCTGCTTGTTAGTTCTCTAAGGCAGTTGTAAGGTTTCTATATAAACTAACACATGCATTTTTTGCCATTGGCTTCTGTGCATTTTTCAGGACTGCAACAGAAGATTGCTGCAGGGGGTTTCATTAGACAAACATTGTTTAATTTTGCATACTTTTAGTAAGTTCTTTTCTAGCTTTCCTATATTCTAGATGGAGGAAGAGTAGAAAATGGAAGTTTGATATTGAACTTCACTTCCATTAAATTTCCTACCAAATGAACTGATTGTTAGCTTTTAGAGCGAATCAAGACAAAGAATATTGTCAAAGTGGCGCTGCTACAATGCTATTTCTGAGTCTTTTATCATTATTTATTATCCTATTTGTCTATTTCAACTTGTTATGTTTCCATATTTCTTGAAATGCTAAACGTTCATAATTTATCATTTTCTATTGTTCTAATACATGCTTGTTAAAAAACAAAAAATCCTGCAGCAAGTTACGTAATATGAGGAAGGGGAGGAAACATTCTGAAGCTGCATCACTCTTTGACAAGATCGTTTTCAGTAAGGTAGTGAATATGTGCTGGATAGACCTCCTATAGCTGTGTTTTAGTTCTTTTTGTTTCCAAGAAAATATAATAGTCATTCCTATTTCATGCTCTTTTAGGTAAAACAAGGGCTGGGTGGCAATGTAAGACTTATTTTGTCTGGAGCAGCACCTCTTGCCTCCCATGTAGAAGAATACCTACGAGTAGTATCATGTTCATACGTTCTTCAGGGATATGGTATTTTGCATTCATTCTATCAAGTTATTACCTGCCAGTATTGAATCCTTTTTCTCTTTGTTTACATTGACTTGCGCTGTAAAGCCGCTTTTGAATATCTTTACTTTGCAATTACGCCTTTGCTTTTCTGATTCAGAAGTCACGTTATATTCGATAGAGACGTCAGCTGAGAATGCCAACATAGAATAATCAGTGGAGTTTATGGAAAAATTTCAATCCAAATGACTTAAAACGGTTTGAAAAATTTTCAGTCCGATCCAAATCATTTCACTTTCCAATGCATCATGTTAAAAATACTAATGGGTGTTTGATTCTCGTTGTAATTTTGAATTAATAGAAAAATTATAATGAGTTGAAATGATTGGTAGAGATTTAATGAGTGTTTTAAATGTGTGGTGTAATTGAGTAATTGTCAAATCAATAGTAGGTAAAATTGTAATAAAGAAAAGATAACGAGAATCACATACCCCTTTAGTCTAGAATCTCGCTTCATGATGACGTTTAGATTTTTGAATGTTAAATCATTGACTTGGTCAATTTGGGTTGATATGAATGTTGTTTGAGGTAAAATCAGGCTTAGCATGAATTAGATGATAATATTAGTGAGAAACAGTAATGGTTCAAATAGGTTCATTTCCTGTGGGTGGCATGGTTTCTGAATTTTGGGGATAAAAGAAAAGAAGGGGGGGCCCAAAAAAAAAGAAAAGAAACGAAACGAAAATTTTGGACGGCTATTAATTGGCTTGGACCATTGTGTCTATTTTTGTAAATAATAATAAATTTAAAAACACGCAACATTTAATTTTGGATTAGGTTGGATCAAGGTCATAACCCAATTATGTTTTATTTTTTCATTTATATAAATTATACGGTTTTCATGATTTAAATGTGGTTTTAAGTATTGGAACCTAATTCAATCCATTTACAAGCAGTGTGGTTCATTTTATTGCCAAACAATCTGTTAATCTATTGGAATCTGACATATTAGTATATCATAATTGTATTTTAGTCAAGCACTCTAATTAAAGGGTCAAAATGTTATATATTCATTTTAAATCACTCTTAGAATGTCATTGTAGTATATTGGTTTGTGACTTTGTGTAGATGTAGTGCTTTCCTTTCAGGCCGACCAGAAGGCTCAGCGCGCGGTCGCTTAGGGCCCCGATCTGTAAATGCCGAAGTCAAAAATCGTCTCTAGAACATATATTTAAATAATAGAGTAAAAAGAATGCATATATGCTTAAAAAATGTAAATTGTTAGTCTATTGGTAAAATTATAAAATTTAGTTTCTACTTTTACTAAAGGTCAAAGGTTTGAAATCCCCTTACCAACACATTTGATTTATTTATTTTTCTAAACTATGAATCTTAACTTTTAGTATATTTATTTAACAATAATAAATACTTATTTCATTTGAATCTTTTAAAATTTATTAATTTTCAAATAGTAATTAGGTATCTTAATTTTACAAGAAAAAGGGGCCCATTAGTGCTTTAATTATCAAATTCCGAATATATACTTTCTAAACAATAAAATTTTTACATACATGACTTACTGAAATGAAAATTCTTTTGAATATTTTTAAAATGTGTATCTATGTTTCCAACTTTTTAAGCATAAAAAGCAACAATCATTCAAAGTTTAAATTGTCAAAATCATACTTAGCCTAAAGTTACTCAGTATGCCCTTTTTCAAGTTTCTCTTAGGGCCCCCGAAATCTTCGGGCCGGTCCGGTTTCCTTTCCTAGAAATCGATTTCAGGTTATTTGTATTGGCATTTTTTACAGCTCTATAGAGGTTATCTGACTTGTTTTCTATACCATGATATAGGTTTGACAGAAACTTGTGCTGGTACATTCGTCTCTATACCCGATGAGATGGACATGTTAGGTACGGTGGGTCCACCAGTGCCCAATGTGGATGTATGCCTCGAATCTGTTCCAGAAATGAATTATGATGCCCTTTCAAGTACTCCACGTGGAGAAGTGTGCATAAGGGGAGACACTTTATTCTCGGGCTATTTCAAACGTGAAGACCTTACAAATGAAGTCTTGATCGATGGCTGGTTCCACACAGGTTAGTTTGTTAGGGCATTAGTTTATAAGTTAATTTCTGGTACGTTACTTCAAATTTTATGTTCTTCTTCATCATTTGGATTAAAATCTCTGCTGTCAGGGGATATTGGTGAGTGGCAACCAAATGGAAGCTTGAAAATTATTGATCGGAAGAAGAATATTTTCAAGCTGTCACAAGGAGAATATGTTGCTGTAGAGAACTTGGAGAATATTTATGGTCTAGTTCCTGATATTGACTCGGTATGTGTGTCAACTGTTGTAACAGAATGCATGCATGCTTGCACAACTTGCATATTCTTCTTTAAGATATATCTGCAAACCATTCTTGTGGAGAAAATTAGGAGTATCATCTTGGTAAAATAGGTTCTCTATTTTAGAGAAGGCAGTGTAGAAAAATTAATCTTGTTTCCTTTCATGCTTGACAGAGTCTTATTTAAGATTTTATTTCTCACATTAACACAAATTCAACTGCAGATATGGATATATGGAAACAGCTTTGAGTCTTTTCTTGTTGCTGTTGTCAACCCAAATATGCAAGCAGTTGAGCGTTGGGCCGACCAGAATGGTATTCCCGGGGACTTCAGATCTCTTTGTGTGAATCCGAAAGTAAAAGAATACATAATTGGGGAGCTCACAAGGATCGGAAAGGAGAAGAAGGTTCTTCCCCCACACAACAAAGAAACATTGCTATAAATTTTCATCTTATACATTAGTTGATTGTCAGGTGCAAGTCATTTTTAATTGATTTGTGAGTTTTGGTGCTTTTGCAGTTGAAGGGCTTTGAATTCATAAAGGCTGTGCACCTCGACCCAGAACCATTTGACATGGAAAGAGACCTCCTCACCCCAACATTCAAGAAGAAAAGGCCACAGTTGCTCAAGTACTACCAGGTAAATTTTTTTTTGGCCCCGCTGAGAGATTGTAAGATCCTTTTGTTTCTGATTAATTCTGGTTCCGCCACTTGCTTGGTTTCTCTCTTCTTCATCCATTCTCCTTTCCTTCAAGCACGTGCTCAAATTCAACAGCTCATTTTCCCCCTAAAACTGTAACTTCTCTGGTGGTGTTATCGTTCTGGCCTATAGAAATGTTCAACGTTTTCAAGCAGCATGCCGTTTCTTACTGCACTTATGTTACACGTGATATACACTCTGCGCCTAAGGTCCTGATTTGATTTCTTTCTTTCACAGAATGTTATTGACAGCATGTACAAGGGTAAAAAATAAGCAGACTGCTTGGAGGCACGTTGTTTTGGCCAATCAACATGTAGTTGCTATGCTGTGACAGCACTAGTGCTGATGCTCTCATATTTCTCCCCTCCCCCTCCAAAATGGACAGGCTTCGACTGTACATATATGGCTGACGGTATTAATTCCATGAATTGGTTTATGCTATTGAATTTTCAGAAGTTTTTAAATCATGACGTGCGTTTTGGAAAGAAACATCTTGCTTATTTATGCTAATTATGGAGAAACGGAGGGTTTTGTTCATTTTCAGAATCCTAATAAATCATTTGTGAGATTAGCATTAGAGCTTTATGTGAATAGATTTATAGGAGAATGTATGGTGAAAATGTAAAAAGAGATTACTGGAAAGTGTGAAAATTTGTTATTTTTTAAAAAGCATATGGTTGGTATAAATATAATTGATTTGGTAAATTTATTGATTCATGTAAAGTTTCCAAGTACAAGCTTCATTCAGTTCTACTTAACATTAAAGATAATGGAATGGTATAAAGACCAAAGCTCTTTAACCAGAACTTGTTTTAAGTGTGTCCAAATTTCATGACAGATGGTGTAATGACACCATTTACGAGTTTATATTTACTAAAATAATTCTATTTGAGAAGAAGGGGGGAAAATGACAAAATTTGACGAAGTGTCCATGTATCCTTCTAGGATTACAGGTTGAAAGCTTGATGTAACAAGTGCCAAATGTCAATGCATCCGATGAAATTCATGCATCTTGACTGCAATATTGTTTGGCCTTTTATTAGACAATAATGGTAAATGGTGGTTTACGGTATCGTGCCCACGGTTTTTGTTTCCGCTAAACCAAACCTGCTTGAACCGGATGACCACACTATCTCAAGTGGTGTGGCAGTCTAACGAGATATGCTTACTTAATTTGGTTTTCCGCATCAATAAAATTACCTTTGAAATCGAAGTGGCCTATTTTAGTTTGTGGAGTGGCGTCACTTTGGGCGAGCGTTGAGTGGTCCAATGATGTCATGGTAGAGACAAAACTCTGAAAAAGAATTTTTTTTTCCCTGATTTTTCAAAACGTTCTGAAAGGATTTTTCTGAAAACGGGGTAGTCGAGAAAGACGATGGCTAGCCCCTACCTCCGACCTTGAATTATGTAAGTGGTAGTCCTCAATTGGACATGTCATATGAATGGTATGGTTTTAGGAAAATACTACTTGTAAGTAATTATTAATGTAATTTTTACAAAATGAGAATAAATTCACAATCTTACCACTATGTATTATATAATTATAATTGAAGAAAAATAATTTAAGGATAAGACGATAAATTTATCTTATTTTGTAAAAAAAAAGATTACCTGAATGATTACTTACAGATAGTGTGACTCGTAATTTTATTTGCTTTGTCCAAGTATTTTCTTTTTGGTAGAAACAAAAATGTTGGGCACAAACAATATTGTATTAATGAATGTGTTGTGTGCCCCGTCTCACCAAAATTTTTCTCGTGCAGCCGTAAGAGCTTGAGTACCCTTTCGTGATGGTGCAAGGCCTCGTTGGACCCTTTTAAAGGGGCAGAGGGACACGGTTGTATGACTTCACCAAAGGGGAATTTATTTAAATAAACACACATACACCTATATAATAATATATGCATACAACAAAGTCATCACTCCCCAATAAACTCTAGATTTGCATGCAAAATAGCCCCCCCCCCCCCCCCTTCTTCTTTTTGAGAAAAGCTGTTTCTTTAAGTTATTCTTATCTATGTGCTGCGTTTTGTTAGCATATATTTAGGGGAGGATTGCATGTTGGTTCCCAACTTTTCGTCTTAGTTGCTTGAGCACCCCTCACCCCAAAAAAAGGAAGTGAATGGTAAAGTAATTCAATTGATTCCCAAAAAGCACGTTTGATTTCAAATTTCATTACCACCAATTGAAATTAAAAAAATAAAATAAAAAAAATTCAATTTTAATGGAGTTATTATGCTCGACTAATAATACAATATAGTAAAGACCTTGACGGATTTTATAGTTATAAAAATGGATATCTAATTTTAATTAAAAGTTGAGCCAACTTGTTAGTGCAATCGTAAATTGGGGAGTAATGGTGTAATTGTCTCCAATATCCATGCACGCACCCATCCCAATAGTGACAACTTTTGGGCAGTTTGTACTTTGTATGGAGTGAAGCGCCGACCAAACGTACGGTAGGGCAGAGTGGATATGTGTTGGGTCTTTGGATTTCAATTAAGCCAATTCAATTCAGTTAAAAATGATATAGAAATATATATAGTGTCATATAATTATGTGGCGTATAACGATATATGTCACGTGGTTGTAGTTTCCTATGTGACGCTCTTCCGATCTCGATATACATTACATAGTCATATGACACCATATGACATTAGATCAAAGCTCTCAGTTCTATGGATTTAAAACGTTGGTATGTATATTATGTCAAAATGTTCTTTCTTTATCTTCTAAATTACTAACATGGCACCGTCATATTTTTATCGCTTGCATTAGCTCAAACAAGTATCCTACATTAAGAAATGCCATACATGTTTAGAAGATCACAATTAGCTCACACACGTAGAATCCTTCTACAGAGATAGATAAGAAGGAGCCTTATTAATCTTCTTAGAAAATTTCCACAAAAACAATTGGTTATCTTTTAAAAGATGACTAAATTTTTGGATTTTCGTGTGAATTATGTAATAATATATATATATATATTTTTTTTCAAGTCTAACCTAAGTAAATTTGCACATATGTAAAATATGCCACGACTCCATCTTCTAGTAAAAGTCTTTAATATGACATTCACATCATCTTACGTAGTATGACCATCTAATAAGGCGAGACCACTTTATTGAATGACTCATTAAAGTAAGGGCTCCTCAAAATTCAAGGTGGAAAGAAAGAGAATCTTAGACTCTAAAATGACATCGCCTCAATTTGATGTGGCTACATGTACAATGATATGATCTCCTGAGATCTTTTAACATCATTTTTATTTATTTACTTTTTTAAAAGTATTAATGCGGATAAGATTTTTTAGCTCTTTAATAAATATATATATCTTAAAAGATGAAATAGGGACCCTGATGTTGAATTCTCTTTGAATCAAAGCCAAGTACTACTTGATCGGGTAAGCTTAGGTTAGTGGAGTGGTAAGTTAATCTCGACAAGTTTCAAAGCTTCAAGCTTACAAAACA